>JAJJKW010001882.1:0-24542 GCA_023805745.1 Isotricha sp. YL-2021b | reverse complement strand
AAAATTCATCATCTTTAGAATCATTGAAAGATAAATTATTAAATAAATTTATTACCAATAAAATAATAAAAAGAATCTTTAATTTTTCCAAAAATATTATAATTTCCTTTTAATTCAAGAGCAAATGTTGAAGAACTTATTCTAACATCATCTAAAAATCTTAATATTCTAAATAAAAATTCTGGATTTTCTCTAAATCCAAAAACTAATTTTGTGACTTTTACAAAATCTGCATCTTTTTCTGGTATTTTTATAACTGAATATTCTGCTTTATCTCCACAAAATTCTTTTGTTTCATAACTTTCTTGTTTATCAAATATTTCATATCTTTCAATTTTTTTACTATATAATATTGTTAATTCTTTCTCAAATTTCTCATTAAATTTTAATTGTTCTTCAAAATCTAAAAATATAATAAATTATTATTTATACATAATTTTTTCTTTATTGATTGTTCCTTTAATAATTTTTGGAGAGATTGAAATTTTTTAAATTCTGATAATTTTTGAGATTCATTACTCATTAAAAATATATAAATTAATAAAATATTATTTAATATATCATAAAATAATAAAAATAAAATATAAAATAAAATATCAAAAGAAAAAAACAAATGGGTAATCAATTAAATAAAATATCTTCAATTTCGAAAGCAAAACAAAAAGGATTTATTCAAGTAAATACAAATTTAGATAATAGTTTATCAGAAAATGAATTTTATGGTTTTCATTTAGAAAACGAACCAGAAACAAGAGATTATTATATTAAATGTTCAAATTGCCAAAAAATAATTATTGATTATGGTTTAAATGAAATAATTGAGTGTGAATCTTGTCATAAAAAAATAGAAATTTTAGATAATAATTTTAATGAAATAAAAAAAGAATTATTATTTTTAAAAAATAACCAAAAAAAATGTTTTTATAACTTCAAATGTAAGAATTATTGTTATACAATATCAAAATTAATTCTATTTTCAAATAAAAAATATTTAAATACTCCATCATATAATTCAATAAATTTATTAATAAACAAAGATAAAATTCCAACAACAGAAAATAAAAATTTAATTAATATAATTGAAACAAATAATAATAATCAATTTTCTGAAATTATAAATAATATAATTCTTCCATTTTTCCAATTTAAATCTCGTATAATTCAAAAAGGAAAAATATTTTCAATAGGAGAATATGAATTTAAAGTTTCTTCAACTTGTCCAAATTTAATTAATGGAAAAGTAACTTCTCAAACTTTAATAAGATGTAATGAATATTATAGTAATATTATTCCAATTAAAGAAGCAACTTTTATAACTTGTAAAAATTATGAAAATGAAACAAATGAAGAAATAAAAGAAAAAATTTATTTAACTCCTTATAAAAATCAATTATCAATTTATAATAATTCTTTAACTAGGATTAATTCTTATGATTTTTATATTAGAAATTGTTCTCCTTCATTTGGAGTTATTAATAATGAAACTATAATAAATATTAAAAAGAAAAAAATTGAACAAATTCGTTCTGTTACTTTGGCTATTATTTTAAATGAAAACCCTTTTTTTAATGATAGAAAAAATCAAAATATAATAATTGAAAGATTTTATAAACCTAATTTTCTTTCTGGAATGAATAAATATATTGAAAGAGGAGATATTATATCATTTGGAAATATAAAATTTTTTGTATTAAAATCTCATCCTGAAAATGGATTTATTAATAAAAATACCAAAACAATATTTAAATATGGTAAAACAGAACAACAATTAATTAATAGATTAAATAATGATAGAGAAATTGAAAGAGAAAGAGTTTTATTAAGAAGAAATAATAATATTCATAATAATCATAATAGAAATAATAGAAATAGAAATAGAAGTAATCTTAATCTTGAAAGAATAAGATTAATTAATGAATTTATTGATAGGAATTTATATTTTGATTTTAATCAAAATGATTTTTTGAAACAACAAAAAATAGAAAGTATAATCAGAGGTTTACCTAAATTTAAAGTAGATAAACTTTATTTAAATAAAATAAAAAAATTAGATGATTTTGCTAAAAAATGTATTATTTGTATGGAAGATTATAAAGAAGAAGATGAATGTGAAACTTTACCTTGTTTTCATATTTTTCATAGATTTTGTATTGAAGAATGGTTTAATAATAATAATAACAATTGTCCAATTTGTAAGAATGATATTTCTAATGATAATAATGAAATTGAGTTTAATTAAAAAATTCGAGATTTATTAACTTTAATTTAATATTTGTAAATATCATTTAAAAAAAGAGTAGAAAATATATTTGGTTTTTGACAAATTTAATCATTTGAAATTAGATCTATTTATTTTTAATATTTATTTATTTATTAAAAATATATTTAATTTATATAAGCCTTAATTATTATTTGTGGTATTTTTTTAAATAAAAAATATAATTAAATCTTTTTTTTATATACAATCTTCTTCTCTATTTTTAATTATATCATCTTCTTTATTTGAAATAGTTGTTAATAAGTTCTTATTTAAAGAATCAAATTGTGTCATAATTAAATTACTATCTATTATATTTATTATTTCACATTTTCTCCATTCATAATAATCTTTATTAATATCTAAATAAAATTTAGAATATCCTCTCTGAGAAGTTTCTTTATCAATTTTATTTAATATATTTGTAATATCAAAATTTATTTCTATTATTTTATTTTTTAAATCTTCATATTCTATTAGCATATATAAACTCGACATAAAATTTACTTTAATTAATCGTCCATTTATTTTAATACTAATTTCTAATGAATTAAGATTATATAAACTTTGTTTTATTCCTTCTGAGTTTTCTATATTTAAAGATTGATATCTTAATTTATTTAAAATCATATCATAAATATCTAGAATTGTATTAAAAGAATTAAATATATATTGAATTGAAAAATTATTTTTTCCTTTATTCGTATTTATATCATTATTTGAAAAAGTGAATGTAATTAAATTTTCAAAATTATTTATAATATTAACTTTGACAATATCATAAAATATAATTTTATTTTCAAAAATTTTATTTATTAATTTAGAGGAATCTTGACTATAACAACTTTTAAAACAATTTTTATAAATTAAATCAGATAAATAAGGTAAATTAAAAATTAATTGTTTAAAATCTTCAAAATTAATATCAGAACTTATATAATTATTGTTAGTATTATTAAATAACAAATTTGAAAATGAATAATAAATAATTGATTTATAAATGTCAATTTCTGTATTGAATTTATAATAATATTTGAAAGAATAAACTGAATTTACATCATCAAAGAATATTATTTTATTTTGATTATTGATTGAAAAATAAAATTCTTCATTTGAATATTCTTTATTATATTCAATTAATATTGTATCATAATTATCATCAGAAAAGCCATGTTTAATATAAATATAATTTAAAATAAATAAAATATTATCAAGGGAATTCCTATTTAAATTAAAAAGAAAATTTGAATATTTTTCTCCATTAATTTCTTTATAAATTGAAAATAAATTAATTAAATAATATACAAATTTATTTGTTATATCTTCATAAGGTTGAGCTCTGATTCCTAAAATTGTATTAATATTTTTCTCATATTGATTATTATCATATAAAACTTGTTTTATTTTATTTAATTTTTTTCTATTAAAAACAACAACACTTTTAATAGAAGGATATTTTTCTTTTAGAAAAAAATAATTAATCATGCAAGAAATATCATAATAAGTAAAATTAAAACAGAATTTTTTATATAAACAATAAACACAATTTATGATATTTGAAAGTGTTGGAATTTTATTTTTATTTTCTAAAGAACAAATACAAAATAAATTATATAAAACATCATTTATGTTTAAATTATTCGGACAATGATCAATAAAAAGTGAATATAAAATTTCTAAAATTGTTGTGTTATTATTTGAATTAATAAACCAAAGAATAATTGTATTTGCAATTTCAAATCCATAATTACTTTCTATATTAAATAATTGAGTTAAAATATCTTTTAATTGGATTATTATATTTTTATTTTCATTTGAAATTTTATAATTGGTAGGATATGATATAATATTTCTTTTTAAATAATAAATAAAACATTTTGGGATTTTATTTGAAATATTATTTAATATTGAAAAAAAAAGATTTTTAACTTCATAATTTATTTTAATATCTTTTTTCTTTTCTGTATTATTTAATTGATATATTTTATCTTTCATTATATAATCAATTTCATAATTTGAATTTGAAAAAAAAGTTAAATTTAAATTACTTATTTCATCATTAATTTTAGCTGTATTATATTTTAATAAAATTAATTCAATAATACAAATTAAATTTTCTCCAATGAAATTTTTTGAAGGAATTTCTATTATTATGGGATTAAGTAAATCAATATTTTTTAAATTAATTTTAAATTTAAATATTTTATCATTATCATTTCCTATTTCAATAACTAATTTTTCCTTTTTAGGATAATTTGAATATCTGACATTGAAAATATTTTTTTCACTATCTAAAAAAATTACATAACCATTTTCTTTTATTATAATATTTCCTACAGTTTTTTTATTCTCATCAACATAAGAAGAAATTTTTTTAGTGTTAATATATTTTACTTTTTTATCATTATTTATTAAAAAAACCTTTTTTACTATAAATAAAATTCCATTAACACAATAATTAATATAATTTAAATTATTTTCTTTAAAATCTAATTTTTGAAAAATAATATTTTCCCATTTATTAATATTAATTCTTTTATTTTTTTGCAAAATTAAATTGTTGAATTTTCCTAGACTAAAATTTTCATAATCATTTTTTGTTATAAAATAATATTTTTCATGATATAATTTTGAAATATAATTTCTTTTATTATCCCAAACAAAATTAATATCATTTGATTTATTTATTATATTTAACCAAGATTTTAAAAAAGAAGTTTCACTATTTAAATGAAAATATTTATTAATATTCTCATTGACAGTTTGGATAAAAAATTGTTGATTGTAATTTTTATATTTAATACATTTAAATAAATTATCTAATTGAAAAACATTTTTAACTTCTAAAATATATTTTTCATTTAAACTCAAAATTGTTAAAGGAATTGTAACTAATAATCTTAAATATTTAATTTTATCAACTTTTCTAATTTTAGAAACAACATTTTCAAAAAGAAAAATATCAAAAAATTTCATATATAATTCGTCATTATAAAAATAATCACTAAAAAAAGAAGAAAAATTTTTAGAAATAAAAAATTCAAAAGGGAAATTTAAACTAATTAACTTTTTATAAATATTAAAATGATATTTTTCTAAAAGTAATTTTATAATTAGAATATATTCCTCATAATCTTTCAAATTAAAATTTTGAGAAAAAACTGTTAATACTTGACTTAAACCAACAATAATCCAAAAAGTTTTTGAAGGTGAATGAAATATATTAAATAATCTTTTAATTAAATTTAAAATTCCAATAAAATAAATATAATTTGTATTCTCATTATATATATTAATATTTAAAGTAGACCATTCGAAATATGCTTTGGCAATTTTTTTTATCATTTGAAGATCATTTTTTTTTTCACTTTCTATATATTTTATATCATTATCTATAAATGTATCTATTAATGAAAATGTTAAATTATCATTTTTTGAAATAGTATTTGCTATGTTATTAAAAAAATTATATACATCTCCTTTATTATTTAATAAATTTTTATATTTTGACATTTTTACAACAGTCATTTCATATAATTTATCTATTGACAATAATTTATTCCAAATTATTTTTCTTGATTCTAAATTAGGTAAACCACAATAAAATAGACTTCTTATTTCAGTAAAGAGAAGATTATTTGAATTTAATAAAGAAATTAATTCTTCTAAAGAAGGAAAATTTAAAAAAATTTCTTTTGGCTCATTTATTTTTTTTTTTTCTTTTAAAAATTTATTAAATAAAACATTCCATTTAAAAGTTGTTAAAATTGAATAATAATTATTTCTTTTATTATTTATTATATAATTTGAAACTTTATTTATTAAATAAGGATTATCATCTCTATCAAAAATTTCAGGAATAAAAGTATTGAAATTTAAGCCGTTAACTTTTAGGAATTTATATAATGTTTCTTGATATAATTCTAATAATTCAAGAACAGAAATTTTAAAATTAGAATAAATAATTTTCATACATAATCTTCTTAGAATATTAGGTTCAAAAGTTCCAGTAAATCTTAAATTTTTTATTTTATTTTTATTGTCTGTAATATAATTTTTTATAGTGAAATCATATTCTTCATCAAATTTTTTTGGATTATTATTTATACTACAAATTATTTTTAAATTTATTACTCCAATTATTGTTTTATCATCTATTCCAGCAAAAATTGGAATAACAAAATATTCTGAAACTGGAATATTTAATTTTTTATTTGATTGTTCTATTAAATCATCTAAATTTATTTCTGCATAATTTTCTATTTTATATTTTTTATCTTTTGTTATTAGATTTATATCAATATCTAATTTTTTACCTATGTTATTCATTTCAAAAGTTATTATTTCTCTTTTATTTAATGATATATTTTTTTTTCCTTTATTAAAAGATTCTTTTGAAACAAAATATGGATTTTTTAAACTTTTATAATCTATTTCTTTTATTTCATTTTTTTTTCTTGTATTTTTATATATATTTAAATTAAAAATATAATCATAATCAATTGTATAATTTTGATTAAATTCTACAGTTTCAAAAAGGATATTTATAAATTTTTTATTTGAAAAATTTTTATTTATTTCAGAATTGGAATAAATTAAATTATCGTATTGTGAATTTCTATCATTTTCTTTATCAAAACTTTCAATTAAGTTTTCTGTCAATTTTTTAATTTGTATATTTTTATGAGAATAATTCAAATTAGATGAAATATTGTTAATTATTTTTTTATCTATATAATTTTTTTTATTATTATTTAAGATTTGAATTTTAAAGATATTTTCCCTTTTTAATTTTTTTAAACATTTTATAAAAAATAATAATTCAGTTTGATTTTTAAATTTTATAAATTTTTTTTCTTTATAATTATCAAGATTATAAATTAAATTATTCTTAATTAATCCAAAATCAATAACATTAAATAAATTTTGATTTAGAGGAATAATATTATTGTCATTTAATTGCTCACAACAAAATTCTTGTGTAAAATAATTATAAAATAAAATTTCATTATTTTTATTTATTCCTTTAAATTGACAAAGAAATTTAACATTTAATTTATCAGAATAAATATCTATATTATTATTTGAATCTATTGAAATACTTTTAGGAAAACTAAATTTTGAATTATGAATAACACCATTAATTAAATTTATATCCTTTTCAAATAAATTAGGATAATTCAAAATGTTAAATTTTGGAGAATTTTTATTATAAAATTTTTGATTTTCATTATTATAATCTATATCATAATTCTTATATTTAAATAAAGGAGGAATTGATTTATTTTCTTTTAATTTTTTTAATAAATTTGTTGATAAATTTGAAACTAAATAAAAATCATTTCCAATTGTTAAATTTATATAATTGAAATTTAAAAAGTGATAATTATTATTTTCTTCTAAAATTGGAATATTATTTAAAATTATTATAGAATGTTTTAAAGGTGATAATAAATATTCAGAAAAATTTGATGATAAATCAATATGAATTGAAGCAATTTCATTTTTAGAAATATAATCTAAAAAAAATTCATCATATTCTTTATTATAATTATTTTTTGAAATTAAATACAATTTTAATTCAATTAAATTATTATTTGTCAATAATTTATTTATAGAAAATTCAATATTAAATTCTAATTTTAAATGATTTGAATTGGCAAACATTGGTTCAATAATATTGGATTTAAAACTATTTTTATTATTGCATTTTATTTCAATATAAAAAAAAGAATCTAAAATATTTATTTCTTTAAAATCCCTTACATTTATTTTACAATAAAATATTTGTAATAAAAATCCTTTTATTTTTTTTGAAATATTATTATTATCATTTATTTCTCTATTTTCATATTCATAAAAATTTTTATTTTCAAAATCTTTATATTGAAAATTCATAATTTTTTTTATATCAATTTTTTTTCCTAATATTAAAAGGCCATTTTCTAAATAATCATTATTTTCAGAAATATTATAAATTATATTTGAAATATTTAAAATGTCTTCTGAAGAAATTTGAAAATCATCACTTATTGAATTGATATATATATTTTTATAATCAATAATTAATTTTTCTTCATTATTATTTATTAAAACATTAAATCCTAAATTTTTAAAAGATTTAATTGGCTGTTTTAATTTCATAAAATTATAAATTAATTGAGCACTTTTTTTTAGAATTGAACAATTAATATTTAAATTATTATCATTGTTAATGTTATTAGAGCTTATGATATATTTAGTTTCATTAAAAAAAGGATATTTCTTTTGCTTTTCATTAAATTTAATAATTCTTCCTTTAATTTTATTTAAAAAAGATTTAAAATCCTTTTTATCATTTTTAATTTTATTATTAATATAATTTCTGATTAAAACTCTATTTTTGACTTTTCTTTTAACTAAAATCATTTTCATAACAAAATAACTTTTCAAAGAATTAATCATATTTTGTTCTAAATGTTTATTTATTTCTTCACAATTATTTTTATCATTATTTAATTCCATTTTAATATTTTGTAACAAATAAAAACAATTTCTTAATTTAATTTTATCATTTGAATATAAATAAAAATGTTTAGTTGTTTTTTTTTCTTCATATGTTATTTTTATTCTATATTTTAAATTGTTTTCAGACCAATCTTCATTTTTTCTTTTTTCAATAATAATTATTGAGTCTTTTAATAGATTTGTTTTATCTTTTTCTTTTTTTTCATTAAATTTATCTAATGAAAGAGTAGATGAATAAAATTTACTATTTAAAATTATTCCAAATCTTTTTATTAATGAATTTGGAAATTTCGAACCATTTTTATATAAAATAAATTCAAAATGTGAATCTCTATTTGAATTATATAATAAAGGTTTATATAATAAAAAATCAATATTTTGAAATTTATAAATTATATTATCATTATGATTTTCTGTTGTTAATTTTTTATTTGTTTCTTCATCATTTAATTTATTCGAAATTAAATTATGAATATAATAATATTCTGTTTCTGGTTTTTGAAGAATATTCAATAAATTAATAAATTCATTTTTTCTAAATAATACTTTTATATCTAATTTTGAATTAATGATTATTTTCATTAATTCAATTGACATTTTTTTATAAATTTTTTGAGAATAAATATAATCTTCATGATTTTTATAATTCTCATCTATTTCATAAAATGAATCATCACTCAAATTGCTATTTTCATAAATCTTATTTTGAGTCATATTATTAAAATTATAATTTGTATTTGTTTCGATTTTATTTGAAGTTTCATTATTATTTTGATTACTTGTTATTTCAATATTTTTTAATTTATTTTTTGGATTAAAATTTTTATCAATAAATGAACTAATTTCATTTTTATCAGTTTGAGTATCATTTTGTTTATTTGTTGTAGTATAATTTTTGTTTAAAGTTTCAGTTTCATTATAATTGTTATTATTATTATAATTTGACTCAGTATAAACTTTATTTGTTTCGGAATTATTTATATAATTTGAAGTTGTATAATTTTTATTTGTTTCAGTATAATTTTTACTTTCTATAACATTACTTACACTTGAAGATTCATTTGATGTTATTTCTTTATTAATTCTATTATAATTTGAATTACTTGTATTTTCTATATTTTGAGTTTTATAATTAGATTGTGATTCATTATTATTATTATTTGAGGTTAATTCTGATTCATCTGAATTTTCATTTGATTCTTCTTCTTCTTCTTCTTCATTTTCAGTGTATTCACTTTTTTTATTATAACTTAAACTAACTGTTTCATTATAGTTTTTGCTATTTGAATTTATTTCATTATATGTTCCATTATTTTTTGTATCATTATTATTAAATGATGATTCATTATTTGACATTATAATTTAATTTCATTTAAATTATTATTTTTCTGATTATTAAAAAAATAAAACAAAAGAATGTATTTAATATATATATTTAAAATATTAATTAAATATTCAAATATTAGAAGTGAAGAAAAAATTAGCAATAAAAAATATATATTTAAATTATATTTTTATAAAGGATATCCAATTTTTAATTTAAATATTTAAAATAACAAATTCTTTAAGTTCTGAAATAAAATTAATTTTTTTATTTTCATTAAAAAGATTTTTAATGTAAAATTTTTATATCATTTAAACTTATTTTGAGAATTGTTTTTTCTTCATTTTCAGAAATTTTCATTATTTGATTCTTTTCAATATTTTTCTTTTTCATAAAATCTTCAAAAAATGTTTCAATGTTAAATGATAATTCTTTTAAATCTAATAAAACTTTTTTAAATAAATTTAAACTATTTATTAATTTATGTATTTCTAAAATGTATTCATTAATATCTATAATTTTCTTCAAAAGTAGATTTTTATTTTCTTTAATTTTAACATTTAATAATCTATTTAAATATAAATTCTTAAAATTTTAAATTTATGATGATGATTTTATGCTCTTATTAATTGTTTATATTTCATTATTAAAGATTTTGTTTTATAAACAAAACCTCTCATATTTTCATTATTTTCTTCATCATAATATTTGATTGATTCTTTTAAATTAAAATTAGTATATTTTCTAAATAATTTTTCATCTTGCTTTTCTTTTCTGGGTTTTTCAAATAAATTTGTTGTTTTCTGAGTTAATGGGCCTTTTTTATCTTTTAATTTTAATGTAAAAATAAATTCATTTATTTTTTCAAAATCTAATAACCATTCTTCATCACTTAATTCATCTATTTTAAGTAATATATCTTGTAATATTTCTTTAAATTTTATTTTCATATTAATTTGAATTAACATTGATTTAAATAAATTAGACAAAACTTAATTTTCATCTAAGAAATTATCATATTTTTTTTCATTGATTTCTTTTTTTAATAATCTGAATATTAAAGCTAAAAATTCATCATCTTTAAAATTATTATAAAAATTATTTGATATAAAATAATAAAAAGAATTATCAAAATTATTAAAAATTATCTTTCTTTCTTTATTTGCAAATTTTGAATCAGTTGTCCTTAATTCTTCTAAATATCTTAATATTCTAAATAAAAATTTTGGATTTTCTCTAAATCCAAAAATTAACTTAATTACTTTTATCTGAAATTTTTGTCACTAACTTTTTTTACTTCAAAAATTGGCTTATCGATTGATTTTCCTTTTGTTTTAAAACTTTCTTTTTTTTCAAATAATTGATATCTCTGAATTTTTTTATTATATAATAAAGTTAATTCATTTTCAAAATTTTTATTAAATTCTTTCTGTTCTTGAGAATCTAAATTTTAATTTTAATTTACATAATTTTTTCTGAACAGATTGATCTTTTAATTTTTTTTGTAAATTCTTAATTTTCTCAAATTCATTGTATTTTCCATAAAAAAAAGAATTTAAAAAAAAAAATTAAAAATATAAAAAAAAAATGAATAATAATAAAAAATCTTTTTAATTTTTAATTAAAATCAAAAATAATAATTATAAAAAAAATGAATATTTCTTCATCAATGGAAGAAGAAATAAATACAAGAATTCAATTAAAAATAGTATTAATAGGAGAAACTTCAGTAGGAAAATCAGCAATAATAAATCAATATATAAATGGATTTTTTATAGAACAAGCAATATCAACAATAGGAACAGATAAATTTTCAAAAATAGAAAAAATAAAAGATCAAGATATAAGATTAAATATTTGGGATACAGCAGGACAAGAAAGATTTAGAAGTTTAACTCCTCTTTTTTTAAAAGGTTCTGATATTGTTATTATGGTTTATGATATAACAAATAAATCTTCTTTTTTAGAATTAAATAAATTTTGGCTTCCTAAAATTAAAGATAATACTCAAGATATTATTATTGGTATTTGTGCTAATAAAAGTGATTTATATGAAGATGAAGTTATTAATATTGAAGAAGGAAAAAAATTTGCTAAACAAATTAAAGGTTTTTTTTTTGAAACTAGTGCTAAAAATTTAGAATCTATTAAAAAAGTTTTTGTTGATTTAGTTTTTAAATATTTAGAACAATTTGGAAATAAAATAGAACAAAGTTATAATGCTACTCTTCAAAGTATGATTTCAGTCAGTGGCAAAGAAAAAAAAAACAAACGAAAATCATGTTGTTAAATTTGATTATATTATATTATTTTTAATTTTTGAGTAATTTAATAAATATAATTTATTCCTTTTATTATATTGTATTATAAAAGATTTATTTTTTATTGTTTTATTTTAATTTTTTTTTAAATGAAAAAAAATATTTATTTGATTTTTTTTGGAAATAATGTATAGTAAAAAAATTAATTGGATTAAATAGTTATTCATTTTTTTAATTACTGAAATAATAAATATGAAAAGATTAACTATTTTTTATTTCATTTTTTTTTTTTTAACTAACTATTTATTAGGAAATCTATATAAAGGGTTTGGAAAAATTTAATTAATAAACAATTTAAACATATTTTATAATTTTATAATTTTTTCATTAATTGATATTTTAAATTAGAATACATATGTACAATAATTTTATCTTGAAACTTCTTTTAGTCTGTTTTTTTTTATAATTGTTTATCTAATATCTTTATTGCCTCTGATTAAACTAATCAATATTTCATTTTAGACTTATTTTCAAACTAATTATTTAAAAAGAAGAAGGATTTAATATAGAATATTAATTTTTTTAGTTATAAATTGAAAGGGGAATAATTATTAATTAAATAAAAAAATATTTTCATCTTTAAGTGTATCAATAACCTCTATAATAAAATAATTACCTTACACTAAAAATTAATTTCTAATTTAATTATTTAATTTTATTGCATATTATATTATTTTTTAAAAAAATTGAAGAAAATTTATTCTTCTTTTTCATTTAAATTTTTTTAACCACATTCTATAAAATAGGAATCAATGATGATAAAATGGTTTAAATAATAAAAAAGAAGGAATTGATATTGTCCTACTAGATGCTTAACTATTTTTTCATATTTTAAACATCATTTTTAAACTATCTTTTTTTATAAAAAATGGATGAATCTTTAAAGGAAATCGCAAAAAAACATAACATTGATATAGAAAATTATTCTATTTTAGGGAAAGGAGGTTTTGGAACAGTTTTTAGTATATATATTAAGAAAAATAAATATGCTTGGAAAGTTATAAAAGTAAATAAAAACACTCAAAATAAGGAAAGTTTAGAAGCAACAATAAAATCAATAGAAAATGAATTTGCTTGGTCAAGGAATATTAAAAGTGTAACTTGTGTAAGAACATTTAGTATTTTTAAAGATGAAACTAAGGATATTATTTATTATTCGCTTATTATGGAACAGTCAATTTTTTCTGATTTGAAATTTTTTATTTATTATTTTTATTTTGGAGGATTAATGAATTTAAATAATAAACAAAATTTATTTCCAAAAATTCAACATCTTGGGTTTCTAATAATTAAATTTATTTTAAATCAATTAATTCAAAGTTTAATCTTTTTAAAAGAACATTACTTAATTCATTGTGATATAAAACCAGAAAATATTTTAATATGTAGTTCTTTTAATTTAAAATTAGCTGATTTTTCTTTAATGAAGTTAAAAAAAGAAAAAGAAAATATTGTTTTAGATTTTTCAACCTGGAATATTAAAGCACCAGAATATTTTAATGAAAATAAGGAAATTAAAAGTGATACTGATAAAAATCTTTGTTATAAAATAGATATATATTGCTTAGGATTAATTATTTATTATATTTATTATCATGAACATCTAATTGAAAGTGGATTAAAAGAATATTTTAAAGCAAAAAAAAAAACTTTAAAAGAGAAAAAGGAAAAACTTATAGAAATAATCAAAAATGCTAAAAAAAAAATTCTTAATGATAAAACCTTAAATTGTGAAAAAGATTTGAAAGAGTTATTAATTTCTTTAATCGATGAAGATATTTGCAATAGACCAAATATTGAAGAAGTAGCCGTAAACAAATGGGTTAATGAAGATTTAGCTATTATTGAAAAAATTAAAAATATAAATGAAACTGAAGAAATAAAATTATTTGTAGAATTACAAAAATATAAAAAACAAAAAAAAAAAAGAAAAAAAATTTTTTTTCATAAAAAAAAATAATTATTATTTTTTTAAAAAAGAAAAATAATTATTCGTTAATTTCCAATTTTCACAAAAAGTTTCAGAAGAAAATAAAGATTTTGGAAGGTATTAATTCAAAAAAAAAAGGAAGATTTACATTTGCAAAATATTGAAAAATAATTATTTTTTTTTAATTAAAAAATTATAAATAAATAATTATAATTAAATTTTAATGAAAACTTTTTTATAAGATAATTTATTAATTTGATTATCAATATCATATAAATTTTTTTCTATTTCTCCTTTTCTTTCAATTTGTTTTTTACTTAATCTTGCAATTGGTAAAGAAAAATATTCAATTTCTAAATTTTTTTTTAATTCAGTTAATTCTTTTATTTTTTCATTTTTTTCTTCTTCTAATAAATTATTTTTAGGAAAATTGTTTCTTTTCTCTTTTGTATCTTCATTTAAATTATTATTATTATTATGATTTAAAATAATATTATAATTTAAATTTTTATCTATTTCATTATTTATAGGAGAAGTTTCTGGTTTTATTTTTGGTAAAATAATATTTCCGTATTTTTGTTGATAATATTCTAATGAATTTTTTTCTATTATATTATTGTTATTTTCTGTTTTTTGTCTTGCTTCTGAACTTTGACTTCTTATTTTCTGGAAATTATTTTTTTGACTTTTTTTTAAATATTTTTTTTTAATTTTTTGATTTTTTTGTTCATAATCATATAATCTAGATTGTATTTTTGTATAATTTTTATTTATTTCTTTTTTACTTAATAATAAATTTAATGCTTCATTTTCTTTTTTTAATCTTTCTTCTCTCATTTTATATTCTTTTTCTTTTATTAATTCTTTATTTTTTGAAATATAATTTATACTTTGTTTTGAGTTTAAATTATTTGGTAAAATATTATAATTTGGAGAATAAGATCTTAAATTAGTTATTTTTCCATTTTTTGAATTTTCTTTATTGACCTTTGGAATTTCAATATAATTATGAATTGAATTATTCATTGGAATTGGAGAAAGTTCTCTACTTGATTTATTTGATTTATTACTTTTATTTAAAGATATATTTTGATAATCATTTTGTTTTTGGAATTGATATATATATAAATTTGAAATCATGTTTCTTAAGTTTTCCATTTTATTTTATGAACATATTTTTTTTTTAATAATTTTATTCAATAATGTTAATAAATAATAATTATTTATTTTTAAATAATAAAAGAAAATAAATTAAATTTAATATATAATTTATAATTAAAAAGTAATAATTTTTATAATATCATTAAACTCAAATATAATAAATTATTTTAACAAAAAAGATAACTGAATTGAAATTTAATTCAAATAGAAAAAGAAAGAAAAAAATAATAAAATAAATAAAGTTAATATGAAATAATAATATTATATTTGAATAATTATAATTATAATTATGATAATATTAATGATTTATTGCAAATTCCCATTGTTTTAAATAATTATAATTAAAAAAATCATTAATAAAAAAAATATTATCATTCAATATTTTTTCTTAATTCTTTTTCTTTATTTAAAGAAGAAGGAGGAACAAATATTTAAAACATGTTGAATAATTATTTATTTAATTAGAAGATTCATATAAAACTTTTTATTTTTTTTGAATTTAACTTTTAAAATTGAATGTGAAGATATTTATTTTTAATTTTTAAGCTCAAAATGTTTCTAATAATTTTAATAATATATTATTTTCTTCTTCAGTTTCTTTTTTTTATAATAATATTCGATGATAAAGCCTTAATATATTTATTTCTTCTTATTTATTTGTTTTTTACTTTTTGATGATTATACTTGATTTTGAAGATAATTCCATATATTCAAATTAAATTATTAAATTTTAATCTCTTCTTTTTTTTGAAAAATTTTTTATTTTTTTTTTTTCTTTTATTTCCATTAAAACATGAAGTTATTTTTTTTCATTTTAACTTTTTTTCATCATTTTTCCTTTTTTCTTATAAATTATTTATTAAATTTAAATTTTTTTTATTTTAAAATATATATTTTTTAAAAATGTCAAGTAAGGAAATAATTACATCAAAAAATTTTAATAATTATAATGATTATGTTTTAAGTAAAAATATTTGTATGATTTTAAAACAATTTGGTTTTAAAAAAACCAATAAAAGTTCTTTAATGCTTTTGTCAGGAGCAATAACAACTTTTATAGAAATAATAACAATAAAATCAAAACAATTTACTGAATTAGGAGGAAGAATTGAAACAAATATGATAGATTTATTATATAGTTTAATTCAAAATAATATTACTCAAAATTCTATTATTAATTATATTAAAAATTCTCATATTCAAGATATTCCAAAAATTGATATTAATAAACAAATTGAATTAGAAAAAAAAGAAAGATTTTTATTTTTAAAACAATTAAATTGTATTAATATTCCTAAAAGTTCTATTATACCAAAAAAATTATTAGATGCTATTCCTAAAAATTTAAGATATTTTCCAAGAGAATTTACTTTGAGAAGTTCAGAAAATATAATTGAAAAAAATCAAAAGTTTAAAAAAAGAAATAATGAAATTAAAAAAATTGAAAAAAAAGATTTGGAAAATATAATAAGTAGTAATGAATATTATGATTTATCAAAAAAAAGAAATAGACAAACTAAAGAAATTGATATTATTCCAATTTATAATGAAATTACTAAAAATTTAAATGAACTTATTCAATATGAAAATGGATTATTTGGAAAAAGATTTAAATTAAAAGATGAAAAAGAAAAAAATGAAGAAAAAATAAAAGAAAAAGATATAAATATTAGTAATAATAATAATATAGATAATAATCCAGTAGAAAAAAATATATTTGAAGATGATCTTTTTGATAAATAAATAATATTAAAATAATTATTATTTTTCTCATAAAAAAAAATTTATAAATAAAAAATAAAAAAAATAATTAATGGGATGTGGAGGAACAAATATTAGAGATTATACGAAAGATCCAGATAAAGTAAATAAATTTAAACATATAGAAGAATTAATAGATAAATTCGAAGAGGCGATTAATGAATATTGTGAATATAAAAAAGAATTTGAGAAATTATTATATTTAAAAAATCGAACAGAAATAAATTTAGAATTATATTTTAAAGCTAAAAATCAACAAATTTTATTAACAGAACCTGATTTAATTAGAAATTATCAAAAAACTTTTCATGAAATAAAAAAAATTGATGAATCATTACAAATTAATCCAAATAATATAAATCCACAACCGAACTTAATGGGAAAGTAAATATAAAAATTAAAATATAAAAATAATTATTATAAACTATTATATTTTAAGTATTAAAAAAACTTTACAATAAAAAAATGAATGTGGAATTAACTTATAAAGATAAATCATATGAATTTAATATTTCTCCATTAATGCCAATTGGATATTTAAGAAGAATTGTTATTAAATCTTTTAAAATTCAAGAGAATTTAATTGAATTAAATTATAAAGGAATTATTATTGATAAAAAATATAACGAAACTTTTTTAAAAGATTATTTTAATGATATTAATTCAAAAATTGAAATTAAGGTTTTCGAAAATGAAACAAAAAATAATTTTAAAAATTTATTAAATTCTACTAAAAGTACTTCTATTAAAACTGCAAAAACTACAAAATTCATTGATAAAGATTTAATAAAAAAAAAATATTTAGCAAGATTATTTGAAGATGGAAAAAAAATAGGAAAATGTAATGAATGTCATAATAATAATATAGATTATTTTTGTAGAGAAAATGTAAAATTTTTTTGTTCAAATTGTAAAAACAAACATAAAGATTTTAAATTTTTAGAAGTTAAAAATGGAAATTTTGAACAATTAGGAAATTTATATCAAAAAATATTAATTAATGAATTGGATATTGAAGAAGATAATTTAAGAATATTAATTAAAAAAAATAAAAGAATCGAAATAAATAATTTAATTGAAGAATTATATAAAATTTTAAGTAAAGTTTTAAATCAAGAAAAACAATTTTTAGATTTTTATCCTTGTATTCCTTTAGAAAATATTATTAAAACAAATTTTAATGAAATAAAAAAAAATATATATTCAATTCAAAATAATTCAAAAGAAAAATATAATTATAAAGATAAAAAAGAATTTTTTTTAAATTTACAAAAACAAGATTTTATAATTGATGATTTAAGAAAAGATATTGAATCAATAGAAAAAAAATATCATTTACAAGAATTATTTACAAAAATTACAGAAAGTTATTTTGATAAATTAAGAAATTTATCTGAAGAATTAGAAAATTTATGGGAAGAAAAAAGAAATAATATCTTTATTTTTACAAATGAATTAAATGATTTAATTGAAACTCAAAAAAAAATTTTTAATTTGGATAATTATTATAAAAAAAGATTTAATACTTCATTTAATGAAAAAGATTTTGAAGATATATTATTTAATAAAAAAAATAAAGTATTACCAAGATTAAATAATTCAAGAAATTTACCAATTTTAAAAAATTATTCAAACACTTTTGAAAAAAATTATTCTGAAGAAATTAATTTTTTAACAAATGAATTTGAATCAAGTTCAGAAAGTTTTTATTCTTTAAAAAATTATAATAGTTTAAAAACTTCTGAAAAAAATGTTAGTAGACAAAGAAGTTCTGTATTGAAATTAGATAAAATATTATTAAATGAAGAGCAATTGAGTTTATTATCTAAAAATAATACTGGAAGAAAAAATAGTATTAGAATGAGTGTTTTTGTACAAAATAAAATGAAAATGAATAATATTATATCACCAACAAAATTAATGAAATTAAAGAAAAAAAAGAAAAAAATACTATAAATATTTAATAATAATTAATATTATTGTCCTTTTATATTTATAAATTATGATAATATTAATTATATAATATAAAAATAATTTGAAAAGAAATAATTATTAACAAAAATTAATTTTAAAGAATGTAAAACAAATAATTTATTAAATGAAAAAAAAATATTCTAAAGAATTAATAACTCATAAAATTAACTTAGATGAACATAATGATATAAAACAACAAATTCATAAAGTTTTTAGTGATCCAAATTTTTATTTTTCTTCTAATTTAAATGGAAATAATATAATAATAGGAAAAAAAAAGCCTTTAAAAAATATAATTCCAAAAGTTGGAACAATGAGAAAATCAATATTTTATTATAAAAATAAAGGAAATCAAATTAGAATATCACCAGATAAAAAAAATCAAATTTCTTTTTTAAAAAATAATAATAAAGAGTTAATTTCAAATGATCCTAACAAAAAATATTTAGATCAAGAAGATTTAGAAGAAATTTATTCAAAATTTGAAGAATTTTCAACAAAAAATACATTAAAAACAAATCATAACAAAACAAAAAGAAATTATTTTGAAGAAGAATTAATAAATGATATTAATACTAAATTATATAAAACAGTTAAAACAGAATTTGGACATGAATTACAATTTCAACAAGAAGTTTTAAATATGAAAAAAAATGAAGATGATAAAATAAAAAATATAAAAAGAAATTTATTAAAGAAATTAAAAAGGCCTGAAAGTAAATTATTAATGAATCAAAGTGAAAGTTATAGATTAAAAAAAGAAATAAAAGATAATATATTTAAAGAAATTGAAAATAATTTTCAACCAAAATATTCTTGGATTATTTCTTTAAGAGGAGATAAATCAAATCATTATATTAATGATGGAACAGATAATAATCCTTTTTGGAATGTTTATATTCATAAAAAAGAAGAAATAATTCCAAAAATTAGAAATATTAATAAATTTAAAACTTATCATACTTTCTTTAAAGATAATTATTTAAAAAAAAAATTGCCTTTAAAAAATTTTGATTTATTAAAAAAAGAAATTGATGATCTAAATAATGATTTTTCAAATATGATTATTAAAGGAAAAAAATTATTGGATTTTGAAAAAGAAAATTCAAGAAATTTAAAAGGAAGAAAATATTTAGTTTATACTAATCCTTTAACTAATAATAATTCTATTTTTAATGCTGTTACTTTAGTTGGAGATAAAACTTTAAGAAATGAAGTTTATAAAAGAAATTTTAATCCAAAAGAAATTTTAAGAAGAAAAGGAAGAAGTATTTCAAATTTTTATTAAATTATATTTTTTAATTTATTATTATATTTTTTTTTTTTAATATTTTAATTTTAATTTAATTCTTTTTATTGTTAAATTAATGGAAAGTGAAAATGAAAAAGAATTTGAAAATTTAAAAAAACTTCAAAAAAAATTAAAAGATCAATCAATAAAGAAGAAATTATGTAATTTATAAATATAAAAATAAATATTTTAGATTTTGAAGAACAAAAAAAATTTAATGAAGATTTTGAGAAAGAATTAACACAATTATATAATAAAAAAATACAAAGATATGAATTATTTGAGAAAAAAATAAGTAATAAAACTTATGAAAATATAAATGAAATGGATGATGATTCTACTTTTAAAGTAAAAAAAATACCAGAAAAAGATGCTGACTTTGTAAAAGTCACAAAATTAGTTTTTGGATTTAGAGAAAATCCAGAATTTTTATTTAGAATATTAAGATTTTTAGATGAATTAAGAACAAGTTCTATGACTTTTGCTATTAAAGAGAAAAAAAATATTTATGATAAAATTGATAATTCCTTTTATTATTTTATTGCTAATAATTTATTTAATAATTTATCTTTTACAAATTCTAAAGATGATGAATTTTTATCTATTATTTTTAGATTAATCAAAGAACAAATTAATGAAAAAGAAACTTTTTTAGAAGATGGATCTGTTTTATCTAATATATTTAAATCTATGTTAATTCAAATTGATATGAAAGAAAAATTTAAAGAAATATTACAAGAAATATTATTTAAAATGGAAGAATTAAGTGATGAAGAATGGTTATTAGATATTGATAGTATTAATAAATTTATTTATGAAATAAAAAAAAATAATAAAAGAGGTTTAATAACTGAAAAAGTTATAAATTTATTTATAAAACCTAGAAAAGATATATTTGAAAAAGATGAAAGATTATTTAGAAAATTTATTAATTTTAATCTAAAAGAATCAATTGAAGAATTTGATGAAGAAAAATATGGAAATATGAGAGGATTTGTAGGAAAAATTAAAGGTTTATTATTAAGAAAAGGTAAAGGAGGAAAAATTATAAATGATGAACCAAAATATAATATTTTTTATTTTCATAATGAAATAAAAAATTCATCTAATCAAAATTTAGCAATTAATATATATAGACATTATTTTTTAGTAGTTAGAAAAATATTACATATTATAATAGATACATTAATTTCAAAAATAAATTTTATACCTTATATTATAAGATGTATTTGTAAAATGATAGAAATTTTAGGAAGAAATACATATAATTCAAAATTAACATCAAATTTTGATATTTTAAGTCTTATTGGAAGATTTTTCCTTAATAATATAGTTAAAGTATTTTTATTTGATGAAAGATATATTGTTATGTTAGATTTTTATCCTACATCAACTTATGCAAAAAAAAATTTAAAATTAATAAAAACAATTTTCACATTTTTACAAAATGGAGATTTATTTTATTTAGATAATTATCCTAATTTAATACCTTTTAATGCATTATTTTTGGAAGAATTATTACCCAAATTATTTGATTTTTATAAATCATTAACAAATATTCCATTTTCACCTTATTTAGATGATTTAGTTTCTGGAAAAATAAAAGATAATGATTTTTCATATGATTATTTTGAAATAAATAAAGAAGATATTTTTAGGAATTTATCAATATGTTTTAATATAAAAAATTATCATTCATTTTTAGCATTATTTAAAATTTATACAAATGAAACAAAAGATAGAAAAGAATTTTATAAAAGAGGAGATAAAAAATGTATAAATGATATGAAACAATATTTTGGAAGTTCTTCAGATTATAAAGAATTTACAACTTTTACTGAACATAATCAAAATAAAAATCCTAATATTTTTCATTTATATTATAAGAATCTTTCTCATGATTTTGATTTAGGAGAAGAAAATAATGATTCTCAAATTATTTTTTCAATGAAAGAAAAAAATTTAGAAGAAATTGAAAGTCAAACTGATTTTCGAAATAATGAAATTATTAAAATGAAAAATAGATTATGTTTATTATTATTTAAAATTGGGGATTTAGAAGAAGAAAATTTTTCTGAAAAGGATAAAAAAGATTTATATAGTATGATAAATAAAGTTATTTCTATTTCTAAAGAAGAAGTTATTGGAAAAACATTAGAAATTTTAATTGAAAAAATATTAAGAGATAAAGAAAATTATGATCTTAATTATACATTTTTTGAAGATTTAGAAAATGGTATTCAAAAATATTCAGAAGAATTAGAAGATTCATATTCAAAAATGAATAGAGCAAATGAAAATTTAAGAGCAATTAGATTAAATATTAAGAAATTTTTACAATATAATTCAGCATTATTATTATATAATACATATTTAGATTTAGAAAAGAAATTAGAAGAAAATCAATATTATGATAATAATAATACATCACCAAATAATTTTACTCAATTTATAGAATATTTTTCTACTATTCAAGATAATAAATTAGAAGAATTTTATGATCAAAGAGTAACAGAAGAATTTATTAAATATAATGAATTTGATGAAAAAAGTGATTCACAACAAGTAAATGAATTAACTAAATATATAAATAAAGTATTTGAAGGTAAAAATGAACAATATTTATATATTATTTGTGATTTGATAAGTTCAAGATTATATGATATGATAATTTCTAAAAAACCAGATTTAGATGATATTAAACTTTTTAATATATTAATAAATAATAAGACAGAATTTCCAATTTCTAAAGAAGAAAAAGATGCAGATCCAAAAACTTTAAATATAATGGTTTCTTTTTTAAAAAAATTTAGTAGATTTAGAGGTATTTATCAAAAAATTCAAGCTTTAAATGAATTAATGAATATTTTTCAAAATCATAAAACATTTGTAAAAGGAAAACAAGATGGTTTAGACAGAGATGAATTAATTCAATATTATCATTATGTTATTAGTAAAACATATTCTAAATCTTTAGTTAGATATTGTAAATATGGTTTACTTTTTGAAATTGGAGTTAATGGAGTTCAATCTTTAAGTGGTTCACTTTCTCAAATAATTTTACATAACAAATAATTTAAAAAATAATGAAAAATAAAATTTTATATTGATTTTAAATTTTGATAAAACTTTTTAGAATAAGTTAAATTAATTTTTTAATTTAAAAAAAAAATTATTATTAATAGAAAAAAATTAAAAACAAAGAATTTTATTTATATTATTCTAATAAATTATTTATTTTAAATAAAATATATGATTATTTAATATTATCAAAAGCTTTAGTAAATTGTTCAAAATCATTTTTTCCAATTCCAGGATTCATCATTTTATTAGAAATTCTAGGAAAAGGATTAAAATGAACAGTTTTAATAACAACAGCATTTTGTAAATAATCTTTAACTTCATATTTTAAAGCTAAATCTACATCAGATTTATCTTTAGCAAAAATAATATAACTTATAGAATATCTTTTTTTTTCTCCCATTAATTTAACAATTTTATCCCATGATTGTCTTGAAAATTGCATTGGATGCATTTCATCTTCAAACCAAAATAAAAGAACATTATGATGAGCTAATATTCTTATATATACATCTGCTTCTTCTGGTGTTCCTATTAATGATTTTCTTCTTAAATATATTCTTTCTAATCTTATTCCACTCATTTTTTTTAATATATTAAATTTTAAATATTTGTAAATAATTATTATATTTTTATATTTTATTTCTTATTTTTTATTTTTAATTTTTTATGATTTTTTATTTTTAGGATCAAAGTTATTTTGGATTAATTTTTTTATGAAATTTTTGATTTTTTTAAATCATGGTTAAAAATGCATTATTAGCAAAAATAAGAATAAGATATAATTTAATTTCATAATTTTGAGTTTTATATTTTTTTAATATACATTTAAATTATTATTGAGTTAATTTCTATTATTATTTTTTTGACAAAAAATTGTTTTGTGATTTTTAAAAAAATAAATTTGCAATTAAAATTAGTACTTATATATTTTA
>JAJJKW010000472.1:0-24557 GCA_023805745.1 Isotricha sp. YL-2021b | reverse complement strand
AATCCCCAATCCCCAATCCCCAATACCCAAACCCCCAACCCCCAGATGATGTAAAATTAGATGAATATATATTAAATTTTATAATTAATTAAGTCTAAATGATTCTAAGCAATAAATATTTAAATTATTTAATTCAATATTTTTTTGAGAAACTTTGAAATATTTATTTTATATTTTTTAACATTTATAACTTATTAAATGAAAATATTTTTTTCATTTTTTAATAATTTCGAATCTTTTAAAATAAACATCCATCATATTTTTTTTTCAAATCTATTTCCTGAATATTTTAATGAATCGATTTTCATTTTTAATTTTATTTAAATAATTAATAAACTTCTTATTTTTTTTATTTGTCAAATCATATTAAAAAAGGTCATTTAAATTATCTTCTTTTATCATTAATAAATTTGTTTCAAATATATTGTTTGATAATTTTGGTATTTTAATATTTTTTTTTTATATTTTGATTTTATATCATCGATAAATTCTAATTCCGATTGATTTTCTTTGTTTTTAATTTTTTTAAATCCTTTATAATTTTTTTGAAATTGATTATTTTCTTTTATAATTTTATTGATATCATTTTTTGATTCTTTTTTGCAATAATCATAATATATTGTATTGAACTTATTTATGCTTTCTATTAATTTTTTTTCATCTTTAATATTTGAACTATAAATTGATATATACCGATTAATACTTATTTTATGTTTATTTAATCAATATAATTATTTAATTAAAGTAAATTAACTCAATCTTTATTTAATCTGATAAACTAGCTAAATATTCTTTAATGATAACAGGAAGAGGTTCAAGTTTACGTCCAAGAATTTCTTCAAATTCTTTAGGATCTCCAAGTTCTTCACCATGATTTCCTTCTTTAACATATCCTTGCATATTAGTTGAAAAGAATTTACCAATAGAAGACACATTAGCTTCTTCTAAATATTTTTTAAATTCATCTAAAGTAACTTCTTTTATTTCGAGTTTTTTACCAAGAGCTTCTTCAGTCTATTTTGCGAGTTCAGGATAAGTAAAAGGAAATCTTGCTAAATTAATAATTTGAGGATTCTTTTCTCTTAAAATTACTTTAGCTCCAACTTCAGCATATTCTCTTCGAAGAGCAAAAGAATATTTATTTTCATGAGAAGTATATAAAAAGCGACCTGTTTTTTTTGCAGCATGAAGAAGACCTTCATCTAAATCAATATACCAATTATTTCTTAAAAAAGTATAAGGAATACCAGATTCTTTAATCCATTGTTCTGTTTCACCGTGATTAATTTCGAGACCAAATCTTGGATAATTTACTCCAAATATACTGGTATAAGCAATAAATGATATTCCGCATTCTTTAGCAGCTTCAACCATTTTTTTTTGAACTCCACGAATAGAAACTGATACGAATAAAAGTCTGTTAATACCTTGAAAAGCTTTGATTAAGGAGGCTTTATCTGAAAAATCTCCTATTCGGGCTTCAACTCCTTTCGCTTTTAATGCTTCCACTTTTTTTGGAGAATGCACTAAACCAAAAAGTTTAACATCAGGTTTAAATTTCTTAATGTAGTCTACAGCTAAACTTCCGTATTGACCACCTGCACAAGTACCAAAATATTCCAAGACATTTTTATATCTTTATAAAATAAAAAATTATATAAAAAATATTATTTTTAAAACATTTATTATTATAACAAATTATAAAAAAGAAACGGTGATTGGTTCCTTCTCTCAATCATATCATATATTTTATTTTAATTAAATAAATAAAATCAAAATAAATACGAATTATAATTATTAATAATATATTTGATGGAATCATTATATTTTAATTTAATTTTTGAATGTAAAACAAATTTAATATTTTTATTTTAATTTTAAGTAAAATAAATTAAAAAAAATTTTCACTTTTATCTTAATTAAAATTAATCAAGAAAATTATTTAATAATATAAATCTATGAAATTTATATAAATTTTTGAACAATATTATGATTGTGTTTCATTTTGAAAAATCTTACTTTTCATTTCATTGTCATTAAAAATTTTAATCCCTTCATTTGATTCAATGTTTAAAATAGATGCTCTTTCTAACATTTGATCTAATTCATATATATCAAAAATTTCATTTCTAAAATTATAAAAATATTGTGCATTTTGTTCATTTAAACATAGCATTTCAATTATTTTCAATTCTTTTAATGTTTGGTAAAAATATGAATAATCAATATATTTCGTCATTTGGTAATATTCATTTTCATATATTTTTTTTGCATTAATTATCGAAGAAGTGATTTCTTTAATATAATTATTTTTTTTTGGTAGTTTATAATTAATACTTGTTAATAAACTTTTATGTCTTGGTTGAATAAAAGAATGAGAATTATCTGTATTTTTTATTGAAAAAGAAGTAACACCAGCATTTAATTTTTTATTAGTTTCATTTAATTCTTTCTTCACATCATCAATATTTTTTTCAGTAAAAATTAAAGTTTTACTTCTAAATTCAAATTTATCTTCTGTCCTTAATTTTCCTATAGTTTGTCTAATTTCATGATTTTTTTCTATTTGTGTAATAATTCCTTTTTTCACTTTATTTTGTGAAAATATTTCTACAGAATTTTGAAAAATTGAGTAAAATAAAAAACAAAATCCTCCTAATTCTCCAAATATTTGTTCAAGATTAAAATTTATTAGCAATTTAGTAAAATTAATTCCAGAGTATTGTAATTTTATTTTACTGTTCATTTCATAAGAATTTCTTTTCATTATTTGAATATTAACATTACTGATTCTTGTAAAATTTTTTTCCATACTATTAATTTCAAAGCCAAAAATTTGGGTTTTTTCCTTTAAATTATAAGAATCAAAAATAATAATCATTTCAAAATTATTAGAATTAACATTTTCAATTTCATAAATCTGAGTTTTTGATACTAAATTTCTTTTATGAAATTTTTGATTTTCAGGAAATAATTCAGAAATAATTATAAAAAAATTTAAATCACTTGGTTCTTCTTCTTCTCCTATATAACTTTCTGCAACATTCATTTTTCCTAATGATGTATTATATGGATTTCCTGTATGAAAAAATTCAGAATTATTTAAATAATAACTATAACAAGTGTATGTTGAATTAAATAAACCTGCATCTACATCTATTTCTTCTTGATAATAAGGAAAATAATTTTTTGAAATTTGGAAATATCCAAAATAATAAAAATCCATTTTTAATGAACTTTTAGAAGGGCAAATAGAAATATTAAAAGAAGGCATTTTATAATTATTATATTTTAAACTTTGACTTGTTTCAATGAAAGAATAATTTTTCCCTGTTAAATCTATAATTTTTAAAAAAAATTCCCACATTACTAATATTATAAATCCAAAAGATAAAACCAAACCTAAAAGGGATTTATAAGTTTTATGATAAAAGAAATTAGGCCGAATACAAATACCAAAAAAATCTAAATCCATTATTGTATAATTTCTAATATCATATTTAAAAAGGTTGTCAAAAGCAGTTTCTTTCATTATAGCTAATTATATATTATATAAAAAAATATAAATATATTATTATTATTTATTAATTTTTATAACTAGTAATTTAAAACACATTTTAATTTATTCATATTGTTTTAGGTTTAGCAAAAATTTTTTAAAATTCAATAAAAATTTTTTTTGATGCAAATAAAGGAAAAACCATTTTTTCAAAATTTTTTCTTAATAATAAGAATAATAAAGGTCTGATAATTAATTAAAAGGGAAATTAAAATTTAAATAGAATAGTATTCAAAAAATTATTTTTGTCAAAATTTTATTAAAAAAAATCTTATTATTATAGTTCCTTCAGGAAAAATAACTATTTTTTCTATAGCAAAGGAATTTTTGAAAGAAATGTAATTGTAAAAATATAGCATAAGATGAGCATATTTAATATTTATATAAAAGGAAAATATTTAATATATATAATTTATTTAATCTTCAATAATTTGATTTACTCATTATAGCCCTATTAATCAGAATATCAATAAAAATTTTAATTTGGATTAAATTTTTTTCAATATAACATTTATTTTCTTCAAAAGCATTTTGAATATTATTTAAATTTATCTCAAGAGTGATATTAGTTGCATTTTTTAATTCATCTTCTAATTTATTTAAATCTTTTTTATTTTGTTTTTGAAAATAAATAGTTTGACCTAGAAAACTTATTGTACCAACCGCAGCTCCAGCAACAGTTCCAACTGGACCAATTAAACTTCCAGTAATAATTTGATTTCCTATTAAATTACAAATTGAATTTACTCCAAAAACAAAACCCGTTGTTGCTATTCCTAAAGTTGATGATATTCCTAATGAAATTCCTATTTGTTTAAATTCTTTTATTTTTTTTGAATATAAACTTTTTAAACTATTTTCTAAATCCAATTGAAGTTTTAATTCTGATATTATTTGTTCATAATTTTTTGAAGAAATTCCATGTTCCTTTAATACATTATTTAATGAAGTAAAAAGACTCATATTTAAATTATCTATTGATTTAATTATATTATTTGTTTCATTCTTTAAATGTATCAAAATATTTTCATATGACGATAATAAAAATTTATAATCATTTTCTGTCGTAAAAACAATTGCTTTTATTTTGTTAAATATTATTTTTTCATTGTTATTTACATATTCTTTAATTGAATTTTTATAGTTATCCATTAATTGATATATTTTATCATCGTATAAATCAATTTCACTTTTTACTAAATTTTCAAAACATTTTTTATGATATTCTATCATTATTTCCTCATTAATTTTAAAATCCGATAAAGTTGACAATGAAATATTATCATTTATTAAAGAATTGTAATGTAATAAAGAAGAATTAAAAAATTTTGTTTCTGATTTGAAATGCTTAGTTATTCTTTTATAAATTATTTCTATATAATTATTATTTGATGGAATAGGTTCATATAAATCATTGAATTCTTCATGAATTATTTTTTCAGCAACAATATAATTTTTTAATATAATATCATTATAGTTTTCTTTGTTTTTTTCAGGCATAAAAGAAGCTAAAATATTTTTTTCTTTTTCAGAATTTGATTTAGATAAAACTATATTTATTATTTTTTGTATTTTTGTCTTTCTTTCCATGATATAATGTGTAAAATAAGAATCAAAATAAATACTTTGTCCTTTGAAATATTTTTCTTTTATTTCATCTATCATTTTTAAAATTTCTTTATTATCTAAATCATATTTTGAATCTATTTCATTTTCAATGTATTTATAATCTCCATCTTTAAAACAATAACAAGGATGAATTATAAAATGGAAAATTGGAGTTTCAGGATTTTCATTTAATGTTTGATTTTCAGATTTATTTAAACAAATTAAAAAACTATTTTTTTTATTTTCTACACTAATATATTTTTCAATTTTTTTTGTAGTTTCATTTTCAAAGATTAGTTTTCCTTTCCATGATATAATATTTTTATCAACAAGATAAAGGTTAAATCTTAAATCATTTGTATCAATAAATAAAATATCAGGAGTAATTTCATAAATTATTGTTCCATTATATGTACCAAAAAAAAATTCAGCACCAATAATTTTTTCTGATAATCTACTTAAAAAAATTCTTTCAGTTAAAATTAAATTTATTTGATAATATGAAGGGAAAAATAAAAGTGATTCATAATAATTATAAAGATAAACGTAGTTAAATAAAGAATTATTATCTACTAATTTATATCTTTGAAAAAACAAAATTTCTGTAAATAAATTTTTATTTTTAATTTTAATTTGAAATTCATGTCTTAAAAAATTTAAATACATTTCAATATCTTGAACATAAATTGTTGATTCTAATTCACTATAATTGTCCATTTATTTGAAAAAATATAATAATGTTTTACTGATTAAAAAAAATTCATATATTATTAAAAAATTTTAAAAATAAAATTTTATGAATTTTCAAATATATTAAATAATGATAGGAGAATTGATAACTTTTTATCAAGATACTCCATTAAAAAAAACATCATCACAAGAAGAAAAAAAAAAATTAGAAGATTTAAAAATAAAAGAAAATGAAAAAATGTCATTAGCAGAAAAAATAAGACAACAAAAAATATTAGAAGAAAAATTCAGACAAAAAGAAAAATATATAAAAGAACTTCATAAATCAAAAAAAATTAATTTAACCAAATTTTTAACAAGAAATAAAATAAAAGAACAAAAAAGATTATATAATATAGAAAGAGAAAGAAATAAATTAATAGAAAAAGAAAGGCAACAATTACAACAGATTCCTAAAATTTCAAACAATTCAATAAAAATTTGTTTAACAGAGAGAAAAAAAGAACCTTTATATTTAAGAACTCAATCAATAATTGAAGAAAAAAATAAAAAATTAGAAGAATTAAAAAAGAAAAATAAGAATTTATCATTATCTCAGAAAAATAAAAATTTAACTGAAAGAAGCGTTAAAACTCAATCATATTCATCAGAAAGATTTAATACATTTTATGATAATCAAATAAAATGGACAGAAAGAGTAAAATATGATAATGAAAAAAGAATAGATATTTTAGAAGAAAATAATAAAGATTTAAAAGAATGTACTTTTCATCCTGAATTATCGGAAGGCTCTTTAGAAATTATAGATACAATAAATTATTTTGATTCAATGAAAGGAAAAAAAACAAATGAATCAATATATGATAAATTATATAATGAAAAGAATGAAAAAAAAAAAAAAATTGATTTAATAGCAAAAAAACTTTTACCAACATTTAAACCATATACAAATCAAAATCCAAAATATAAAAAAATAGCAGCAAAATTTATAAATAAAGGAACATATTCATATAATATAAAAATGCAGGAAAACAAAGAAAATATAGAGAAAAAAAGGAATTTAGAAAAAAAGGGAAAAAAAAAGATAAAATCAGTAGATAGAAGAAAAAAAGAAAAAAAAATAGATATAATGGATATAGGGAAAATAAGAAAAAGTGAAAGTGTAGATCATTGGTCAACATCATTGATGAAAATGAAAAATTTAAAAAGGGAAAAAACATCAATTGATAATTTATATCATTTAAATATAAATGAATCATCAGCATGGAATGAAAATAAAGTAAATGCAGTTCCATTAAGAGGAGAATCAAAAAATATAATAAAAGCATTTTTATAAAATTTGTTTGTTTATATTATAATTTTTTTATTTTTAAGTATATTTTTTTTTACCATAATAAATTTTTTTTTTTTAATATTTATTGTTTTTTTTTTCTGATTTTTCACTTACCTGGCTGGAACAAGGAGTCATCAAGAAGGGCCCTTGTTTAGGGAGGAGCAAACCATTACACAAAGGTGTTTGTAATCCCCTATTGATACCTTCGTTATGGGTAGTCGAAAACAGCAAAATTTCTGTCAGTGGGAAATTTCTTTAGTTTCCCTTTTTATTAAATAAACAAAATTTATTTTTTTATAAATTTTTTTAATTTAAATTTTTCCTTTTTTTATTTATTTTATTATTTTTGATTTTATAATTTTTTTTTTAAACTAACCTTTTTCAGTTTTATTTTTTTGAGTTTTTGTTTGAAAAAAAAAGTTTATGGAATTGACCTTTTATGGGAAAGATATTATTTTTAAGGTATTTTTTATTTTTTAAAATATTTATTTTTTTCTTTAAAAATTATAATAAATTAATAAATACTTAAATATTGGATGAAACTAAAGAAATTTTTAAAAATAAAATAATTTAAACTTATATAATCATTATTCTCATTTTTTAAGTCAAGCAGAAGTTAAATAATAAAAAAAATTAATTCAATGTTGAAAAATTGATACAAGAAACAATGTATTTATGTATTAATAAATATAAATAATTCTTTAATATTATCTATATAAAAAATACCAATTGATGGACTCAAATAGACAAAAAAAACAAAGAATTTCAAATTATCTTCTTAAAAAAAGAAAAAGAACATTAAAACAAAATCAATGTTCTTCTTTGATTACTCCTTCAAAGAATTCAGATGAATTTAAAAGTATTTATTCTGAAGTTGCATGGAATTTTAAACAATTTTTAGGATTTAATTGGAAAGACCCTTTTTTCTCAAGGGATATTAAACATTTAAGTAAATTTTTAATATTAATTTTTTATATAGATGAAAGCTTTAAATCAAGTGTTTTTTGGTTTTTAATTAATTCTCTTTATTTTCCTAAAAATTCCTCCTCCATTTTAGAAAAAAATTCTCATAACATTAAACAAATTTTAGAAAATTCATTTTATAAAAATGCTCAAGATGAATGTTTAAAAGTATTTAATAGCAATAAATCAAAATCAAGTTTTATTAATGAATGTAGTAGTTTAAATACTTTTAAAGATGAAAAAAATATTTTTTTTGAGAAAAACTTAAATTTTAATTCCATTAATTTAAATTCTTCTTTTCCTCAAGAAACATGTGATTCATGTTCATCATCAATAAATAATAATCCTATTTATTTATATGATTTAGAAAAAAGTATCAATGAATCAATTATTCAAATTGAAGAAGTAAATTCAAAGAAAATAAAGAATATTTTAGAAAAAGTAAACAATTTAAATAAAACAAATGATAATTTCAAAATAGAAAATAATAAACACCCTCATATTGAAGATATATCATGTTGTAATCAACAAATAAATAAATATTTAGAATATACAGTAAACCAATTAGAAAAGAAGAATAAAAAAGAACAAGAAAAAATAAATAAAAATGAAATAATATTACAAAATTCTTCTGAAAATTATTCTTCAATATTATGTTCAATATGTAATAATGGTGATATAGATCATAATCAATTGATGTTTGAATGTGAATCATGTGGTTTAACTGTTCATCAAAATTGTTATGGAATAAAAGCTCAATCATTAGCAAATTGGTTATGTGATCCATGTAAAGAAATGCCAAAAGAAGAGGTATATAATTTAGAATGTGTATTATGTCCTGTAAAAGGAGGAGCAATGAAAAAAATAGATTTACCTTGTGATTCACATTTTTATCAAGATATTATGGAATATAGAAAAAGTAATGGTCAAAAAATTCCTTTCTATAATTCTCATATTGTTATTCCTTTTGATAAATATGATAATATTAAATGTGCTTGGGTTCATTTATCTTGTGCATTATGGAATCCTAATATTGAAATTGGAAATTATGAAGAAAAAAAAGATATTAAAAATGTTGATAGAATTGAATTTTATAAATATAGTGAAAAATGTAATATTTGCAATAAAAAATTTTATGGGCCTGTTTTAAAATGTAATAATGATGAATGTACATTTTATTTTCATCCTGAATGTGCAAGAATTAATCATTTTTGTATGGAAGTTGAAGATGTAGAACAAGATTTAAAATATAATATTTATTGTTTTCAACATTATCAAAATTCACTTGTCAAAACTATTAAAAAAAATAAAATGAAAAATTCAAAAGAAATTAATGAATTTAATAGTATTTTAAATAAAATTATTTCAAATTACCAAAAAAAATATCATTGTAATATTATATCACAAAATTTAAATAATTTTCAAAATTCAAATATTAAAAGGGAATATTCAATATTAAATATTAATAAAAAGAAATTTATTATTACTTTGAAAAAAGAAAATATTATAAATGATTTTATTAACAAACATCAATTAAGGAATAGAAATAAAAGTTTTGAAAATGTTTTCACTTCGAAAAAAAATAATTATAATGGTTATAAAAAATTAATTTCCATTAATATACCTACAGTTAAAAAGAATAAAATTCAATTGATTAAACTTAAAAAAAATAGTGAACTTTTATATTTATCTAGGCTTAGAAAAATATGTAGAGAATATTCTCAATATAATAATTTAGTAATAGATAAAAATATAATGAACAGTAATAATAATTCATCTATTAAAAAAAAAAAAAAAAAGTATAACAAAAATAAAAATGTATCATATTCATTGAATAAAAACTTTGATTTATATTCACTTTTAAAATACGAAGATTTATTATCTAAAAATTTTCCTTGGAATAAAGTTAATTTTAAAAATTTTTCGAAAGAAAAATGCAAACAATATTTTCTTCAATTAATTCCAAATGAGTCTGTTTTTAATGATAGAATTAAATATTACAATGAAGAAAAAATAGAAAAAAATAACATAAATAATAATTCAAATAATAATATTATTAGTTTTTTAATTAATGATGAAATTTTAGATATAAATTCGGATAGTATGAACATTCAAAATGAAGTTGAAATTAAAATTGAAGATGGCTCAAAAGGAAATTCTCAAGATTGAGTCTAATACAAAATTTGATTTTTTTATTTTGATTTAACTATTATCTTGTAAAGGAAAATAATATATTTGTTATTAATTTACTTTAAAGTATTAATTATATTTATTTAGATTTTAATAAATAGTAACTAATAATTTTCAGAATAATTTCTAAACAATAATAATTCAATTTTATTGATTTATAATTATATTTATGTTTTTATTATTTTAAATATAAAATTAAAAAGTCTTAAAAAATGAATGAACAATATTATATTAATTTTAAGGGAGTGAAATTTTTTAAATCAAAAAAATATTTTAATGTTTTTCATCAAATTTTTTTTGATACAAAAAGCAATAAAAAAGTATTTAAACTTTTCGAACTTTCAATTTCAAAAAATAACAAAAATATTTTTCCTTTAAAAGAAAATAATGAAAAAGGTTATTGGTTTCATATATTTAAATGTATTAATACTCCTATATATCTTGATTTTTCATATAAAAAAGTTGATTCTAAAAATAATTTTGAATATATAATAAGTGAATTTCCTTATAAATATATCCAACAATTTTGTAATAAAACTGTAAATAAATTGAAATTAATTTCAATTAGAGATAAAAAAAATTTATTTAACATAAAAAAACTATATATAAATATATGTGCAAAATTATGCAATAATAACAGTTTAAATAGTCTAAACATTATGAAAAATGGGAAATTTGATTATATTGCTTTCTCTCATGATAATAAAAAAAAAGGAAAAAGAGAAAGAGCTTCTTTGTATATAACAGAAAAATTTACTTCAATAATATGTGATCAAGAACATTTAGCAAAAAATAAAACTAGAGCAAGTATTTTAGAAAAATATAATGCTTTAAAAAATTTAACAAACGAAATAAATCAAGTTATTAATAATAAAGAAGATGAAAAAGCAGATAAAATTGAGTTAAAATATTTTTTAAAAACTGGAAGACCAACTGGTTATATAACCGAAAAATTTATAGGGCCAACTGATGAAAAAAGTTTAATAATGAAACAAAGAAAAATTTTCATAAGTCATAAATTAAGAGAAAATGCTATTATTCATAAGGAAGAAAAAAATAATAATTTAAATATAAATTCTCAACCAAATGTTCTTAAAAAAATTACTTTAAATAATTTTAATAAATATCTTAGAAAAAAAAAAAGATTTAACAATCAAAATTTTCCTTCTTTAAAAACATGTTATTCAACTAATTCGACTTTAATTGGGTTAAAAAAACCTCATTTATCTAAAAATTTATCTGCTCAAAACATAAAAAATAAAACTCTAAGTATTGACTTTTTAAAGAAAAGAAATACTAAATTAAAATATTCAAGAAGTTCATCAAAAATTGATAAAATTTTTTATATCACAAAAAGAGATTTATTTTATTAAAAATAAAAATATTCACTTATTAAAATTATATAGAAATATATTTAATTGTAATTATTCAATTGTTTAAAAAAAAAATAATTTAAAAATTGATAAATTTTTTGAATTTAGTTAACAAAAACAAAAATAAAATATATGAAAAGGCCAAAATTTAATCCCAATCATCTTCTTCTTCTTCATCATCAGAATCATCATATTGATGTAAATTGTATCTTCTCATCTTAATAGCGTCAGCCAGAGCATTTTGTAAATAATTTCTTTCATTACCAGTAATAAGTTTATTTCCTTGGTTAGGATCTTTAACAACTTTTTTTAATTGTACATTTTTAATTTGTTCATGCATACTTAATTCTTTAGGTTTTTCCTTCACATCAGTAGACCCTACACTTTTTAATTTTAAATTAGCAATTTCTTGTTCTCTACTCATTCCACTGCTTTGTGGAAGAACAGGAGCAACAGGAACAACAGGAACATTACCAGGAATGAGTTGAGGAATTGGAATTGGAATTGGAGGAGGAACAGGAATATTACTAGAGCCTTCTTTTGGTAAAATAGGAGTAACAGGAATTGGAGGAGGTACTGGAATTGAAGGAGGCTTTGGAATATTTGTATTGTTCAATTGGGGTGCTTTTGGTATGGATGGAGGTACTGGAATGTTTGTTTTATTTAATTGAGGAGGCTGTGGAATGTTTATCTGAGGATTAGGAGAATTCTCTATTATTTGTGGCTTTGGCTGAGATGGAATGTTGTTTACTTGTTTATGCTTCTTCTTTAAACGATCTTTATTCATCTTCTTCTCTAATTCTTCTTCTTCTTTTCTTATACGCTCTCTCTCCTCAGGAGGAGGAAATTTATGTTGAATATTTGCTATACTAGAATTTGTTATTTTATTATCATGACTCATACCAAGAATTATTTGCTTTATTATTGGAAATGCATAATTTATATCTTGTAACTCTTTTTTCTTTACTCCTGAATCTATAAATAAATCCTTTAATTCTTCTGACATTTGACCTATTTCAAATTGTTTGGTTTCTGAATTATATGAAAATGATTTTAATAATTCAAAATTTCTTGCTTTATTTATTATAATTTCATTTTCTATATAATTCTCATCATATTCTTTTCCTACACGGAAATTTTTTTTTAAAATTCCATAATATCCTTCATCTTCTGGGTTATCTGGGTTTCCTTCAATTTCTTTTAATCTTTCTTTTGTTCTTTCATTTTTTGAAAAAGGCATTGAACTAAATAAGCTATCAGTCAATGATTCATTAAATTTTGAAATAACTAAATCAAATTTTTCAGCTTCGACTTTTTTATCAAATTGTAAACCAATGAATCCCCCATCAACTTCAAAACATCTAAATTCATGATTTAAAGCTTTGAAATATTTTTGAAAATCTTTATATAATTCATATTGAAAAAGTTTTTCAAAAGAAAATGAATTATATAATACTAAATATCTTGTTTTTACATTATAATCTAAGATGAAACATAATAAACCTTCTAAATCACTATATAACCAATCTTTTCCATCTTGTTTTGAAGAATAAAGTTTTACATTACTTGAAAAAAGATTTAATTCATTTCCAGGTGGAAGAATAGATAATATTTTTTTTTGAATTATTGAATTGTCATTATTTTCTTCACTCATTTTTTAATTATAAAATAATAAAAGATTCTTTAATCATTATTACTTTAAAAAAAATATTTATTCTATTAAAAAAAATTATAAATTAAATTTGTTAAATTAATCAAATTTCAATAAAAAATAATGAATCATCATAAAAGATATGGAAAATATCAACTAATCAATTTATTAGGAAGGGGAGGATACGGTGAGTAAATAAAAAAATTAACAAAAAAATAGAGTTCACTTAGTAGAAGATATAACAACAAAAAAGAAATATGCAATGAAAATATTAGATAAAGAAAAAATAACAAAAGAAAATTTAGAAGAAGATGTCTTATCAGAAGTTAGATCAATGAAATTAGTAAATCATCCATTTATAGTAAGACTAATAGAAGTTTTAAAAACAAATAGAAAAATATTATTATTAATGGATTATATGGATGGAGGAGATTTATTTGATGCAATAAAATCTGAAAAAACAAATTATATGAATGAAGAAAAAGCTAGAAGATATTTCCAACAAATAATTTCAGCAGTGAATTATCTTCATAATAAAAATATAATACATAGAGATTTGAAGCCAGAAAATATATTAATAGATAAAAAAAATCATTGTATAAAAATAACTGATTTTGGTTTAAGTGCTTTAATAAAACAAAAAAATCAAATATTAACTGATATAGCAGGAACAACAGATTATCTTGCACCTGATGTTATAAAACAAATAGGTTATTTAGGTCAAAGTGCTGATATTTGGAGTTGTGGTGTTATATTATTTAATTGTGTAACTGGGAAAAAACCTTTTATTGGAACTAGTTCCGTAATGTTAAATAATATTTTAAGTGGTAATGTTGAATATCCTAGTAATAAATTAAGTAAAAATCTTGTTGATTTATTAAAAAAAATTTTAGATCCTAATCCTTGTACTAGATATAATATTCAACAAATTGAAAATCATTCTTGGTTTCTTAAAGATTATGATAAAGTTAAAAAATTAGTTAATGATTATTTACAAAAAAATCAAGAGAATATAAATATTTATCCTAAGAAAAGTTTAGAATTAATTGAAACTATGAATTTTAATCAAAAAGATATTATGTTAGAAGAAAATGATATTCCTTTAATTTCTGCTTTTGAATTAGGTATGATATTATATGGAAAAAGTGTTAGAAATTTATTCCATAATGAAAAAGGAGATTTTAATGATTTGAAAGATTTTAAATTTATATATAAAAAAAATTTGACATGTTTCGGAAAAATGATTAAAGAATTTTTTACAAGTAATGATATTGAAAGTGAATTTTCAAGAATTGAAAAAGATAAAGTTATAATAAGTTTAGTCTATAAAGCAACTTCACTAATTTTATTATTAAATGTTTTTAAATTAAGTAAAGAGGGAAAAATGCTTTTTGTCTTTTCCTTTAAATCAGGGTTATTCCAAGATTTTCAACATATAATGGAAATATTTTTTACAAAACTAAAAGGCGAAGTTGAAAAAATTTAGTAAATTATTTAATCAAAATGTAAAATACTAATTATATATTATTGAGTAATGTAAAACTTATATAATATAGATAATTTAATATTAATTCATTTTATGTAGGTAATTATTATAAAAAAATAATTAAAATGTTAATTAAATATTAAAATTAAAAAACCAATTATAAATATGATTTCTAATTCTTTAGCGATAATGTCAGGTCAATCTAATATACAATTCTCTGAAAAAGAACAAGAACTTTTTAATATATTTTTAGAAGAATATAATGATATATTTCCAAACATTTTAAATTTATCAGAAAGGGCAATTTTTGATAGAATAATAATGAATGTTTCAACTTTAATAGGTGAAAAATATTTAACCTCATACTCAAAATTAACAATAGTAAAAATTCAATCAGTGTTAAAATCTCAAAATTATTTATCAGATTTGTTAGCAATAAAGCAAATAAGAGAAATAATATTATCTTTAGGCTCAAAAGATAATACAAATAAAATTCCTCCTTTAGGGAAAAAAAAAATTATTCCTCATTGTGAAAAAACTTCAAAATGTTATCATACATGTGGAAATGAATTATTATATCCTCAAGGTTTAAATTATATAATTTGTTTAAATTGTAAAAAAATATTTAAAGAAAGTCAAATTCATTTATTATGTAAAGAATGTAATGAAGATTATTATGCTGATATTTATATAGAAGAAGAAAAAATTGGTGATTTTATTAGAGCAACATGGGATCATTATCATTGTAAAAATTATTTTCCAGAAGATATGAAATGTCCAAAATGTAATGAAGGAATATTTTTTAGTCCAAAAAAAAAAATTTATAAATGCTTTAATTGTAATTGGGAAAATAAAATTAAAACCATGATTTGGAATTGTAAAGTTTGTGAAAAAGATTTTTTTTCTGGTGTTACAAGTTATATAAAATTTGAATATAAACCTGATAAAATTTCTTATATTAATACTTTAATTAATAAAAATCCAGCTAAACCAAATTATGTCCCTTGTTGTAATATTGATCCTAGAAATGTAGAATTTACACACAATATAGATTGTGATGGTATATTATATTTGGGAATTAATCAAGGAAAAAAAATTATTGTTTGTTCTAAATGTAAAGAACTTTTAGATTATAATAAAATGTTGTGGTATTGTCCTCAATGTGGTGAAAATTTTCTTTGTTATCAAAAAACAATTAATAAAATTTCCACCGGAATAAAAATAAATGAAAAAGATATTAATTTTAATTCTGGAAGTAAAAATTATCAAATCATGGAATTTGTTCCTGTACAAAAAGAAATTAAACACTTTTCTAGTAGTTTTTTAAATAATAATATTAATAATAATAATAATTATCCTAATATATTAGAAAAAAATTCATTTTCTAATCCAAATAAAAATTTAGAAAATAATTTTTTTGAAGAATTTAAAAAAGAAAATCAAGAAAATATAAATTTAATTAAAAAATTTCCAACAAATCTTTTTGAAAATAAAAAAAAAAACTTGAATGTTAATTCAAATTTAAATATTAATATTAATAATATTTTCAAAAATAATAATAATAATAATATCAATAAAAATAATATATTTCCATTAAAAAAAATTCATTCTACATTAATTGAGCCAAATGAAGATTTTAACCATGAAGATTTTAAAAAAAATAAATTAATTGGAGAAGGAACATTTGGAAAAATATATTCTACAACATGGAATGTGAATAATTTACCATATGCATTAAAAGAATTAATTTTTCATTCAAAAGAAGAAATAAACCAAATAAGACTAGAATATGATTTAATGTTAAATTTTTATAAAAAAACTCAATGTTCAGGAATAATTAAAGTTTATGGAGCTCAAAGTCAAAAAGAAAAATGTGGAAATTATCATTTTTATGTTTTAATGGAATTAGCTACCACTGATTGGGAAAAAGAAATAAAAAAAAGAGGAAGAATCAAAAATTTATATTCAGAAGGAGAATTATTAGCAATTGCAAAAACATTAATAAGAACTTTTTCTCAATTACAAAGGTATGGTATTTCTCATAGAGATATTAAACCACAAAATGTTTTAATTATTGATAATGATTATAAGATTTGTGATTTTGGAGAAGCTAAAATTACTAATAAATTTATTAGTGAAATTCATACTTTAAGAGGTACTGAACTTTATATGAGTCCTATTTTATTTAAAGCTCTTAAAAAAAAAAAAAATCAAGTTTTTCATAATATTTTTAAATCTGATGTTTTTTCTTTAGGAATGTGTATGGCTCTTGCTGCTTCTTTAAATTTTAAATCTTTATGTGAAATTAGAGAAGTTGATGATATGGAAAAAGTTAAGAATATTTTAGTAAAATATTTAATTGCCAAATATTCCTATGAATTTATTAATATTATATTAATGATGTTAGAAAATGATGAAAATAAAAGACCTGATTTTATACAATTAGAAAAGAAAATCAGGGATTAAATAATAAATTTATATATATTAAAGAATTATATTATTTTGGTATTTAATAGTGCATTATTTATTATAATAATATTAATTTTTAGGGAATTATTGTAAAAAGTTAAAAATTATATAAAAATATATTTTATAAAAATATTAAATAAAAGTAATATTAAAAGTTTTTTTATTCCAATCATAATATGAATCTATATTATTCTGTCCAGGACCATTAATCATAATATCAGAAGAATCTTTATTCCTTTTTTTACATGATTGATTAAACGGAGGATATTTCTGAAGATTTTTAATAACTTTTTCATTAAAATAATAACCTGGACCAATATTATTTCCAGTTTGACTTTTTTTTAAACTTTTTCTATTAACTCTACTTTCAAAAGCAACTCCTTCTATTTCCCTACTTTGGGTAATTTTTTTTTTATTATTATAATCAATTGTATATATCATTTCAGGATGATATAATCCAACTGGTGGAACAGAATCAGATTTTCTCTTTTTGATTAATATTTTTTTATTATCTTTTTTAACATGTGAGATATATCTAGAACGGTATAAATTATTTGTATTTGAAAATAACATTAATTTTTCTAGTTTTGAATGTTTTTTTAAATAAGAATCTGCTCCTGGGGTTTCATATTCCAATTTTGTATTTCCTCTATCCGGAAATCTTTTTTCAGATGAACCAAAATTATTTAATCTTTTATATATTTTTCTAATTTTAATTTTATTTGCACTAAAGATTCCCCTTATTTTATATTGTCCTGGACCTGGAATATCACCCTTTTGACCTTGACTTTTACTAAATCTTTCTTCTCCTAAATTAAAAGGTACAAAATTTTCTATTGTACTTGACATTTTTCCTTTAAATATAAAAGATTGTTTTGAATTAGAACTATTATTTACATTATTATCTATATTTTTTTTATTGTCATTTATAAAATAAGAACCAGGTCCAACAAAAGAATTTACTTTTATTTTTCCAAATCTTTCTACTTTTGAACCAAAGAATTGTTTATATTCTGGAAATTCTTGAGTTTTAAAACCTAAAAACGTATTTTGATTGTAATAATAACCAGGTCCAGGTTCATTTCTTTTTATTATATTTTCAAAAATATCTTTCCTAATTCCATTTTTCTTATTATTTTCCTTAATTTTAACAATTCTAGAATTCATTATATTTTTATTCAAAATTTTAACATTATTATTATCATTAACTTTACTAATATTAAAATTATTTTTTAAAGAATACATTGTCTTAGACAGATTATCTTTATTATTATTATAAAATCTATTTCCAAAAAAAAACCAAGATTTTCCTAAAGAATCACTATATCTTGTAGTAGACATAGACAAACATTCATTTATATTTTTTTCATTTTCTTTTTTCTTTCCATTAGAATCTCTTGTTGTTTTAAATTTACTCCATTCAGTTCCAGTTTTTAACCAATGATTAGGTTTTTCAATTTCATAGTTTCCAGGACCAACACAATCACCTTTTTCTCCCCTAAAAACTTTATACATATCTGGATCTTTTTTTTGTATTAAATCTCCTTTTTCAGTTATATCAAAACCAAACATTTGATTTTTTGCTGGAATTGAAGGAATTAATAAAAATTCTTGTCTTCTTATTTTTTTTAATTTATTATTTATTTCTATTGGATTTTCAGCACTTTTAATTGAACTTTTTTTTTTTCCTATTATATTTTTAACAAAATAAAATCCAGGACCTGGAAAATTAGTTTCATTATTTATTTTAAATCTTTTTTCTTTTATTGAAAAACCTAATTTTTCAGCATTACCTTGTAATACTATATTTTTTCCTTTTGATAAAAGAAGAATTTTATCATTTTGTTCAGCTATTTTTTCATTTTGAATATTCTTTAAATAATTTATTAAAGTTTTATCTTGATAATATGCTCCTGGTCCAGGAAAATCATTTTTTTGTGTACTATTTCTTTTTGTTCCACTTAAAAAAGGTTTTTTATTTATTTTTACTTGTTTTACCTCTGTTTGAGGTAAATATTCTCCTGGTCCTATATTTTCAGTCTGAGTTTTTATTATATTCCACATTCTTTCTGATTTAAAGACAAAGGCCATTTTATTTATTTTATTAATTTTTTCAAAATAATCAAAAATAATTTTTAACTATTTGTTTTTTATTTATTGATAAAAATAACAATTTATTTTATAAATAAATTAAATGTACTTTGACGAAGAAGATGACTACTTAGGATATGATAATATAAAATATTATTATGATGACAAGAGACTAAAAAAAGATTTTATGAATTATGCAAATCCAAAAAATAAAAAAATTGAACAAGATGGAATGGAAAAAATGGGAACTATTTTAGGAATAGATATATATACTGATATATTTATTACATATTTTTTCTTTAGATGTGGATGTAAGTCATTAGAAGAAGTAACAGAAAATGAATATATAAAAGGATTAAAATATTTTAAATGTAATGATTTAAAAGAATTAAAATCTAGAATAATCAGTGTTAGAGAAACATTACTTAATTTATCTTCTATTCAATTTAAAGAATTTTATAATTTTTTATTTAAATTCAATTGTGGAAAAGGAAAAATTTTATCTTTTGATGTTGTTGAAGTTTATTTTATAGATTTATTTTCAGAACAATTTCCAATTTCAAAAGAATTTATTAATTTTTTAAAAGAAAAAAAAAAATCTCAGGGTTTAAATAAAGATCAATGGGAATGTTTTCTAGATTTTTTATTAAATCAAGGAATTTCTTTTCCAAAACAATATAAATGTTCAGATTATTACCCTTTAATTATCGATGAATTTTATAAATGGTATTGTGAAAAAAATAATTTAAAAATTGAAAAAAATGAAGATGAAGATGAATAAATTTATTATAATTTATTTTAAATATTTCAAAAAATTTATTTTCCAACTCTGATTTTTAATTAATATTTATAAAAAAATATTTATAAAAAATTACATTTGAGATTTTTTTAGTTTTTTTATTTTGAATTTGATTTCATATGTTCTAATAATTTTAATATATCAACACAAGGAACACTTAATTTCTTTTTTCCTTTGCTTTTTCTTCTTTCTTTAATTTTATTCTCTTTACTAATATTCTTTGTATCATTAATTGATTTAACAATTTTTAAATTCTTATCATCTTTAACTTCAAACTTTTTTTCTTCTTCTTGCTTTTTAAAAGCATCTTTTAAATTTTCAAAATAACTTGTTACTTTTTTACTTTTTTCTTTTTCATCTTCATATTTAATTAATCCAGAAACTTTAACCCTTAACATTCTTATTTGAATACTTTTATCTAAAAGATCTTTAAGTAAATTATATGCTGTATCTAAAATTAAAGTTCCACTTGTATAACCTTTAGAAAGAGTTTTACCTTTGGAATTTTTTCTTTCTGAAATTCCAGTAACTTCAACTGTGACGGTTTTACAATTAACTTTACCCCTTTCCATATTTTTTAAAACCCTTTTTGTTAAATTTTCTAATATTCCTCTTAAAAAAATTATATCTCTATTCATTTTAAAAGAGTGACTTCTAGAAATTGATTTTTCATCTTGAAATTCTCTATGGTCATAAGAACCAATGCCATAACAATTTTTCATATAAAAATCAAAAGATTCTTCATCTAAATAATATAAATCAACATATCTCTTTAATAAATCTTCACATTTAAAAATATTTAAATAATTTAATCTTTTTTCAGTTTTATTTCCAATAAAAGGAATTTTTCTAATATTCATAGGTTTCATAAATTGAAGAATAGAATTTTGATTAAATTTTAAATAATAAAGTCCATCAGGTTTATTATAATCACTACAGATTTTAGCTAAAGTTTTATTAGGAGCAATACCAATAGAACAAGTTAATTTAGTATAATCAAATATTTTTTTTTTAATTTCTTTTCCAAGTTGAATAATATCATTTTCAGTTTTAATATTATTTTTAGAACAATAATCAGTTAAATCAACATAAGCTTCATCAAGTCCCATTGATTCATAATTTTTATCATATTTCATAATAACATTCATAATTTTTTCACTTTCAATATGATATTTTTCAAAATTTCCAGAAACAAATTTCAAATTAGGACATAATTTTTCGGCAATAAAACCAGGCATTGCACTTCTTACTCCATATTTTCTTGCAATATAATTTGAAGTTGATATCATTGATTTATTTCCTACACACATTGGAATATTTGCTAATGACGGATTATCTCTTATTTCTACTGCTGCATAAAACATATCCATATCTAAATGCATCCAGATTTTATCAAATCTTATTTGATTCTTTAAAAAATTTAAACGAGAATCTGCTTTTTTTTTCACTTGTTCATATAATATTTTCTGCATATGAAATAATTTTAAATCTTTGTTTATTTTTTCTATTTCATTTTTTAATATTTTTAAATCTTCTTCATTTTTTTTAAAAATACGAGAATTTTTTGTTGTTTCATAGATTATTTCTGCTATTTTATCTTTATCTAATCCTTCCATTCCTGCTTTTTCTGCTGTGAATACATAACTTAATTTTTCTTCTGCTTGTTCTTCATTTTTTTCCATTTAAATTATCTTTTCGGAAAAATTAATAATTATAAAAATAATAGAATTTATTTCAAAAAATATTATAAAAAATATATGGAAAATGATAATATTGACTTAAATAAAAGTATATCATCAAATAAAAGTGAAGAAAAAAAAATATTTAGAGAAAAACAATCGGTAATATTATATGAAAATGTTTTAGATTCATTTAATAAAAAGCAATATAAAAAAACATTAACATATATAGAAACAATTGAATCAAAAGTTGTGAATTTCCATTTTTGGAGAATATTAATTATAAAATTAACATGTTATCAACAAATAATTGAAAAAAAAATTCTGATATATTACAATAAATCAAATTTAACTAAAGTTTTAAGATATTTTTCTTTATTTAAAAAAAATGTTTCAAAATTTTTTGAAGAATTAAGAAAAAATCCTGAAAGTGAAGAATATTTAAATAAATGTGAATGCTTATTAACTTTAGTTTTAAGGCAATGTTATAATTATGCTCAATTTTGTATTCATCAAAAATTATTATTAGATTGTATTGGATTTTTATCTTTAGGTGAAAGATTAATAAGAAATTCATCTCAATTTTTCGTATCACCTGAAATAGATTATTATGCAGCTTGTATATTTTTATTTTTAAGTAGTTTATTTATAATTTCAGATAATTATGGAACTGCTAAAAAATATATTATTATATGCTTAAAATTAAGTTATAAAGAATTAGAGTTAAGACTTGATATTGATAATATATTATCATTAATAGATTTAAATGATTATTCAGAAAATGAACAAGAAAAATTTAATAAAATTTTTTTTAATATTGCACTTTGCTTTTATCATTTAGGGATTTGTTATGAACATGAATATGAATTTGAACAAGCATATCAATCTTATAAACAAGCAAAATGGTTTAGTCATGCAATTCCAAATGAAGATTTAATAAAATTTTCTATTAGTATGTATAATATGGAGAAAAGAGAATCATTAAGATTACAATTAATAAATTTCTTTAAAGAAGAAGTAAAAGAAGTTCCCAAAGAAAAAAAGAAATTTAATGAGAAACCTCACATTTGGTTTGATGAAAAAAATAATATTAAAAAATATGAAAGATTAGAAGAATATCTTACAAAAATGAAATTAATAGAAGTTGATGATGATGATCCTGATTTATTAAATAAAGTCCATGGAAAACCTTTTTCAAAAAATGTTGGTATTCCTACTAAAACTATTCATGTTCTTAATTATTTAATGGATGAAAAATTTAGAAATGTTATTGAAAAAATGAAAAAATTAGAAGTCAATTATTTAAATAAAAAAACTAAAGAAGTTATTCAAAAACAAATTTTACATATTAAAAATGAAGAAAGAATGAAAGATGCTGAAAAAGCAAAAGAAAAAGAAAATAAAATAAAAGAAGAAGTAGAAAAAAAAGAACAAGAACAAGAAGGAGACGAGAATAGAAAAATAAAAGAAGAAAAAAAATTAAAAGAAGAAAAAAAAAATTTTAATACTTTAAAAAAGCAAGAATTAAAAACAAAAAAAATAGAAAAACGTTCAAAACATCAAATATCATTAAATACAAATTTAATATCAAATTATTCTTTAGGAAATTCAAACAGATTTCGTCCAACATTTTCAGAAAAAAGTAAAGAAGAAAAATCTATAAGATCATCAATAAATATGCAAACATCATATAATAATTATAAAAAAAATAAAATCATATTAAAAACATCAATTAATTGTAATGAAGGAAGTAAAACATTTTCAAAAGATAAAAGTGAAAATGAGATAGAAAAAATTACTTTAGACCGTTATGTATTTAATAAAAATTATAAAGCAAAAAAAAAATATTTAGAGGAACAATTTAGTAGAGAATTACAATTTCAAAAAAATTTATTGAAAAGTAAAGGAGGAGGAAATGAGGATTATGAATTAATAGAATTTGATGAAAGAAAAACAAAAGCCCATTGTGAAGATTTTTTTGAAAAAACTTTAGATAGCGAAATTAAACTTGGAATAGAAAAAGATATAAAAAAAGAAGAGCATAAAAAAATTTCTCAATTAGAAAGATTTAGTTTAAATGCTTTTAGACTTCCAACTAAATTTTTTGGGAAATTATTAAAGAAACCTAAAAAAGAAGTTAAACCTGAAGTAGAAAATAGAAAATTCATAGACCATTTAACTAGTGAAATTGAAGTCATTGATAATACTAAGAGTTATTTGTTAAAGTCTTATAAAAAGAATATAAGAAATAAAAATTTATGATAATAAAAAATTGATAAATTAAATAAAAATATGTAAAATTATTTCATAATAACACAATAAAATTATTTCATAAAAATAATGATAAAAAGTTTTTTAAACCAAATTATTTACTAAAATTGCAGATTTTCTAACAATTTCCAAAAGAAAGAAAAAATTTTACATGCAAAACAAAAAAGTTTAAAGAATTTATCAAAAAATGAGCAAATAGAATTAATGGGAAAAAATAAAAAAGAAAAACTTAAAAATGATGAGGAATTAATTATTCAAATGAATTTATTGAAGCAAGAATCTCCTGATTATATAGAACAAATAATAAATAATCTACAGATTATATGTGAAAATGTTTTTATTTTATATGATGATGAAATTAGTTATTCTAAACCTTTTAATTTAGGATTTTCTTT
>JAJJKW010001881.1:0-24567 GCA_023805745.1 Isotricha sp. YL-2021b | reverse complement strand
CTATGAGAAAAGTTCTTAGAGAACAAAAAAAAAGAAGTAAATTAGTTTCTAGAGAAAGTAAATACAAATGGATATTGAACAATTACAAAAAGAAATTGAATTAAAAGAAAAAGAATTAGTTAAAAGAGAAAAAGAGTAAATTATATTTTTTTTATTTTTTTTTTTAGTGATATTGAAAAAAGAGAAGCTAATCAAGAAGATCATTTAGAAGATTGTAAAAATATGAGAGCTGATGCTCAACAAAAATTGGAAACTATTAAAGAAAAGTTAACTAATGTTAAGAAATAATAATTTTTTTAAATAATTGTTTTATTTTTTTTTTTACTTAATTTATATTATTATTTATATTTTTTGTTTTAGTTTGTTTAATTTTAAATTAAATTGATGAAGTTTCTAATAAAAATGTTATAAAAATTAAGGTTTTAATACTCATACCTAATAAATAAATAAATTATTATATATTATGAAATAATATATTTTTTTTTTTTATTCATTGAAAAAATTATCTTCATGAGCTTTTAAAACTGAACCAAAAGGATTTCTTGGCAATATTATATTTAAATATTCTCCTCTTGAATTATCTCTACTTTTATTTTCATTTTTATCTTTTTTATTTATTATTTTTTTATTTATAATGTTTACATTAAAATTTCCTATACTTATACATTTTAAATTTGTAATTGGATTTTTAGTATAAAATCTTTCTGTTTTATGATGATTTGGAATATCTCTTTCACTATTATATTTTTCATAATTAGTTTTATTATCAATATCTTCTAATTGTTTATCGAATAATCTTCTATTAATTTTAAATTTTTGATTTCTTTCTCTTTTCAATTTATTTATTTTATCTTTAAGTTCTCTTTCAGATTTATTAAAAGTAGATAATAATTTAGGATTATTATATAAATTTTTTTCACTAAAAGCATTAAAATTTTTCTTTCTAAAATTATTTTTTTTATTTCTAAATTTATCAAGTAAATTTTTTGTTCTTTCTGTATTTTTTTGTTGTTCTTTATATAAAGTTTCTAAAGCTTCTAATTCTTCACTTGATAAAGTATTTAAATCAATATTATTAAAATCAATTTGAGTATATTTATCTTTCATATTTAATCTAATTTTATCCTTATATTTATTATATATTCTTTCTTCATCTGATAAAGTTAAATTATCATTTAAATGTTTTCCTCTTAATTTCTTATTTCTACTATTTATTGGAATTATATCTTCCATTTGAGTATCTTTTGTACTTAAATCTGTTAAAGTTAATTTTTGTTTTCTTTTTTCTTCTTCTTCTTTTTTTCTTTTTTCTTCTTCTTCTTTTTTTCTTTTTTCTTCTTCTAATTTTTTTTTAATTTTTTCTTCTTCTTCTAATTTTTTTCTTTTTTCCTCTTCTAATTTTTTTTTAATTTTTTCTTCTTCTTCTAATTTTTTTCTAATTATTTCTTTTTCTTTTTCTTCTTCTTCTTTTTTTCTTTTTTCTTCTTCTTCTTTTTTTCTTTTTTCTTCTTCTAATTTTTTTCTTATTTTTTCTTTTTCTTCTTCTTCTTTTTTTCTTTTTTCTTCTTCTAATTTTAATCTAATTTTTTCTTCTTCTTCTTCTTCTTTTTTTCTTTTTTCTTCTTCTAATTTTAATCTAATTTTTTCTTCTTCTTCTTTTTTTTTTCTTATTCTTTCTTCTTCTTCTTTTTTTCTTTTTTCTTCTTCTAATTTTCTTTTTTTAATTTTTTCTTCTTCTTCTTTTTTTCTTTTTTCTTCTTCTTCTAATTTTTTTTTTCTTCTTTCTTCTTCATCTTTTTCTCTTCTTATTCTATTTTCTTCATCTAATTTTTTTCTTCTTTTTTCTTCTTCTTCTTTTTTTAATTTTAATTTTTTTTCTTCTTCTTCTTTTTCTCTATAATATTTTTCTTCAATTTCTTTTTCTTTTAATTTTCTTTTTTCTTCTTCTTCTTTTTTTTTTCTTTTTTCTTCTTCAATTTTTTTTTTTCTTTCTTCATCTAAAAAAATTAAATTTCCTTTTTCATCGTAATAAAAATCATTTAAACTAATATTTGATTTATTTCTTTTTCTTTTTTTTTTTTCAGAAGAAAAATCCATTGTTTCATTATTATCAATATCACTATTTTGAAAAAAAATACTTTTTCTTTTTGTTCTATGACTTGAATTAGAAATTTTATTTAAATCCATTCCTTGATAAATTTTTTTTTCAGGTTCTAAAATTTGACTTAATCTTTTAGACATTCTTTTTTTTTCTGTTAATAAACTATCACTTAAATTAGATAAATTAGAAAGTCTTTTTTTATTATTTTTATTATTATTTATTTCATTTTCTGTATTATTTAATATTTCTGTTCTATTTAATAATTCTTTTCTATTTAATGCCATTGTATTTCTTCTTTCTGTTAATAATAAATTATTCTTTTTATCTTTTTGAGTTAATGTTGAATTTATTGATTCATTTAAATCATATTTTTGATTTAAAGTTTGTAATGTACTTGAAAAAGGTAAAACACTTCCTCTTCTTATTTCACTTTTCATTTCTAATTGTGGTATATTTGAGATTGATTTTCTTGTATTTGAATTATTTGTTTTATTTAATAAATTTGAATTATTTCGGTAATTGTCTTTTTCTAATGCTATTTCTGTATATGAATCTTTTGATCTTTTTGATTTTTGTTTTGATGGAAATGCTACTGTGTTTGTTTCATAATTTCTTAAATTTGAATTTAGTTTTTGAATACTTCCTGAAGAATTATTTGAAAAATTGGAATTTGAACGTGAACTTTTCATTTTTATTATTTTTTAATTATTTTAACTAAATCAATTGAATAATTACAAAATGTAATTTATTATTATAATTTTTTCATATGTAAATAAAGTATATTAATTAAAAAAAATACTTTATATATAATTTAATTATTAAAAAAATATTTAAATAATAATAAAATTTAAATAAAGGTTTTATTGAGTTATAATTAAAAAAAATCAATATTTAACTTAAAAATTGTATTTATTTAATTACCATATTTTCTTCTTCCTTTATATGTATTTGGTCTATTTTCATTTTCATTTAAAATAAATTCATTATTATTATTATTATCATAAGTTTTATTTGAATAAGTATCTTTTCTACTATGTGAAGAAAGAGTATTAATGTCATCAATCATTCTTCTATTTCTTCTATAAGAACTTGTTCTTGAATTTTCTTTACTAAAATCACTTAATTCTTCAGAATTTTTACTTTGAATTTCAATAATTTCATTATTTTTTTTTCCTACTTTTCTAGAATTATTTTTTGAATCATTTTGATATTCAAATTTATTTTCTTTTTTTAATTTAACATTTTTAGAATCTTCACCCATAATAAATTTAAATTTTCTTTGTGAAATTTTACTATATTTATGTTCTTCAGTTTTATGATAATTTTCATTAGAAAACATTCCAATTTCATTTCCAAATCTTTCAAATTCTTTTACAACACTTACATTATTATTTGGATCTTCATCTCCAAAAACATCATTTGCTAATTGTAAATAACTTAAATGTAAATTTTTATACATTACATCCATTTTTTTTTTAGACATTATTTTCGAAAAACAAAGGAATTTCCATTTTCTAATTATATTTAAACAAAATCTTTGTTTTGCAATTCCTTTACTCATAAAAGTTAATTTTACTAAATATAATAAACGATAAAATCTTCCAGGACCATGTAAAGGAAACATTAATTTATGAATAGCATATTTTCTTAATAATTCCATTAATTTTAATTTTAATGGTCCAGAATATAATATATTTCTAAATATTCTAAACATTTTATTATATAATTCAACTTTTTGTGGAATTTGAATTCTTTTAGAATAATTTTTATATAATTTATTAAATCTATAATTTGAATATGCTTTTATTAAATTTTCTATTCCCCATGCATGTCTAAATTTTATTCTTTCATTTAACCATTCTACAAAATATGGTGTTAAACTTAAATAAACTCTTTCTTTATCATCTATTACTTCTTCTCGTTTTGGAATTGATAATTTTGTTGTAAATGTTATTTTTTGTCTTTCTGCTCTACTTCCACCATATAATCTATTATAATATGTAAATTCTGCATTTTTTAAAAATATTAATTTAAACATTTTTAAAAATGATGCTATTTGAATTAATTTGTGGTAATGTTTTAATTTTTCTAAATTTTTTACCATTTTATTTAATGATTTTATACCATATATTTTGTGAAGTTTTTTCATGAAAATTTCTATGTTGTTATTATTTACGTTTTCTTTTGTTTTTATTAAACTTTTTTCTAAAATATTTAATCTTTTTTTTTGTTCTAATATTAATTTTAATCTTTTAAAAGCTTCTAATGCTCTAATTCTTGGTAAATCATGGAACAATTTTTTTAATAATGATACTGCATTTAAAATTTTTAATGCTATTATATGTTTTCTTATATTAATAATTCTTCCAATATTATTTAAAGCTTTTTCTCTTTCTTTTATTTTTTTTGTTTGAATTAACCATTTATTAATATAATTTGAAAATTTAAATAAATCGTTTTTTTTATTTGAGTTTTTAACTGCTTTTTTAGTTGATCTTAATTTATATCTATAATGAAGCATTTGTTTTAAATAATTCCAACCAGTCAGTTTTAATTTCATTTCAAAATTTTTTATAATATTTTTTAAAATCATATATTTCTTAACTTCAGATATTAATTGAATTTTCTTTAAAGTTTTATTTTTATGTGAAATTTTTTCTGATAATTTTTTCCAATTTTCTCTTGCTTTACAATATTTAAATTTATTAATAGTAAAATTAGCAATTCTTTTTCCTGCTCTTTTAATTTTTAAATTATTAATAATATTTCTCCATCTATGAAGAGTTTTTCTTAAATGATTATCATGTTTATTAAATAATGATGTTAAAATATGATTTAAAGAATTATTTATTCCATTTGTTCTTTTATTTTTTCTGTAAATTTTCCAATTTTTTTGAATTAATTCAGCACTTCTTAAATTTGCTAATTTTCTTGCTTTTTCTGCCCAAATTTTTAACCATTTATTTAAAAGTCTTTTTTTGAATTTATCTGGTATTTGAAAAACTCTATTATTTAATAAATCTTTTCCATAATTAAATAATTTCTCAAATATATCTTTTAAAATATCTTTTCTTTTATTTGTTAAATCTGTAATTACTTTTGTAAATAAATTTCTATTTCTCATTTGTCTTATTTTATCTAATGAAAATCTTCTTCCTGGTTTAAAATTATTTAAAATTTGCAATGCTTCATTTATTATATTTAATCTATTATCATTTTTTTCTTTTTGAACTTTATGTCTTATAAATCTACAAAAATGTTTTATTATATCAGCATTTTCCATTACTGATAATCTTTTTATTATTAATTTATATTTATTAAAGTATACTCTTAAAGGACTTTCATAACTAAATTTTAAAATTGTATTTCTAAATTTATTATTTTGTGATTTTTTTTCATTATATTTTTTCCTTGAAAATAATCCTCTTATTCTTTTTTGAAGAGTTAAAGCAGAATTTAATTCTTTTTGAGAAATTTTTTTTGAAATTTTATTCCATCCTGTTAAAGAATTTAGTAAACTACTTTTTCTTCTTATATTTTCAGTTTTTTTAACATGGGAATTTAAGATTTTATCTATTTGATTATTTGTATTATAATGAACAGTTGTTTTTATTATTTTTGGGAATAAACTTTTTAAAATTGTTAATCTTAATTTATTAAATTTATATACATTTTTCAATTTTTTTACTAAAATTCCACTCATTAATTTTAAAAAGAATTTATTTATTCTTTGATGGAAATATGAATTTAATCTATTTAATAAAAATTCTTGAATTATTATTGAACTATCTTCACATTTTAATATTTGATTTCTTAATTGCCATTTTCTTAATGATGCTCTTAAAACTTCTAAATTTAAATTATTATTCTTTATAAATAATGATAATATTGTATCTCTTGCTCTTCCTAACATATTTCTTTTTAATTTTGCATTATATTTTCTATAAGCTGATTGAATTTTTATTAATTGTTTATTTATTTGTTTATCTGTTAAATTCCATTTTTTCAAATATTTCTCTAAAATAAATAAATTCTGAGAATAATTTATTTTTTTTGTTATTTGAAAGAGGAATTTATTTCTTAGTGAATTATTTAAATATTGTATTATATTATTAGTTGAATATCTTTTAGTTATATTTGAAATTTTCTTTACTGCTTTTTTCATTGGAATATAAAATTTAAGATTTATTTCTTTTAATGTTAAACTTAATTGAAATATGAAATATTTTCTCAATATAATTGATAATTTATTTTTTATTACTTTTTTATTTCCTAATTTTCTTCCTTTTATTCCTCTCCAAATTTTTTGAATATCAATTGCTGAATTATTTAAATTATTATATTTTGTTTTTTTATTCCATAATTTTATTGCTAATTTTAATTTTTTTTTCCAGTCATATAATAAATTATTCACTATTTTTTTCAATAAATCATCTTTTCTTGTAATTTTATTATTTTTTAATTTTTTATTTCTATTTTTTAACCAATTTTGTATTTTTTTTGCTTTTCTATTATTTTCTCCCAAAGTATTATCTTTAAATATTTGGAAATATTTTGGAAGATTATTATTTTTAAAATTTTTAGATGTTGATTCTAATCCTTTTTTAATTGCTTTTAATAAAATTTTTTTTCTCATATTTTTAATAAATTTTTCAAAAGGATTTTTAACAAGAACTTTCATTAATGTATTTATCATATTTTTACCATTTATTTTATCTATATTTCCTGCTTTTTTAATAACAGCTAAAATTCTTTTTAATAAAACAGTTCTAAATATTTTTTGTAAATTACCTTTTTTAATATTTTTAAAATGATGTTTAATTTTAATTTTACAAAACTTTTTTATTATATCAGCATTTTCTTCTAAAGTTAATTTTTCTGTTATCATATTCCATTTTGAAAGATAACTTAGAAGTATAATTATATTTGAACCTATTTTTTTAATAATTATTTTTTTAAATATATTTGATTTATCTTTCATTTTATTATAATTTTTTTTTCCTTTTCTTCCTCTTAACATTGATTGAATTTTTAATGCTGCTTCAATCATTTTCATTTTTGGTAAAACATTCATCCATCTTTTTAAATAATCTTTAATAAATTTTTTTATTTTTGTTTCTTTATTTAATAATAATTTTCTTAATAATAAATATCTTCTCTTTTTTTTTAATTGTTGTTTAAATTTATCAAATAATATTTTTTTTATCATCCTAATTAAAAAATTATAATTAAAATTATTTGTTTTTCTATTAATAATTCTAGTATGCATTCTATCTTTTATATATTTTTTAATAATATCTGAATTTTCTTGTTGTTCTAAAAATCTACTTATTCTTCTCCATTTTGAAAAAATATATCTTTTAATTCCTTTTTCATATTTTCTTTGTTTTTTCTTAAATAATATAAATACATAATTTGCACCATTTGAAGTTCTTTCTGTTTTTTTTTGTTTTGCAAATCTTTTAAAAAATTTATGTAATATATCTGCTTTCTTATTTTTATTTTTTGTCATTAATTTTAATGCTTCAATTATACATTTATAATCTCCAAATCTTTTTAATCTAATTCTATTTAAATTTGTAAAATTTTGGAAAATATTGTCAATTTTATTTTTTTGAATTCTTGTATCTTTTAATTTTTCTCTCCAAATTTTTAAAGCTTTTCTTAAAAGATATTCTCGTATTTTTGGAATTAATTTAAATATTTTTTTAAGTGCTATTTTTTTGAAATTTCCTTTTTCTTTTTTTTTCAAACCATTTAAAAATCTACTATTCAAAGGTCTTCTTAAAATTTGTTTTAATAATAATAATCCAGATCTAAAGTTATTTACTTTTTTATAATCATGTTTAATAAATGGAACTGAATTTATTCTCCATCTTAATAATGTATTAATTAATAAATTTTTTATAATATTTTTTGTTTGTCTTTCTCTACTATTAATTAAATTTCTTAAGAATTGAAAATCTTTTATTTTATTTTCTTCTTTATCAATTTTTTTTGTTAATTTCCTTAATACATTTCTTAATATATCATCTATGTTTTTTTTATCTATTCTTTTTATTATATTTTTAAGTAATGACTTATCTTTATTTTTTTTAACTTGTTTTTTTAATAAATTAAAAATATCTCTTATTATTAATTTTCTTAATATTTTAAAACCATTAGAATTAATTCCATATTTTTTATCAATTTCTTTTTTATTATTTCTCCATTTATATAAATAATCTCTTAAACTTTCATTTAATCTTGTATTCTTTATATTTTTTATTAATTTCAAATAAATTTTTTTCTCATTATCAATATCATTTAATTTTCTTATAATATCAATCCATCTTTTTAAATAATTTCTCAAAGGTATTTTTGATAATTTTAAAAGTGGAAATTTAATTAATTTTTTAAACATTTCATCTTTAGTTGTTTTAACATTAACATTATTATTTATTTTTCTCCAACGATTAAAATAATGTCTTATAAAAATATTTCTTAATGAAATACATTTTGCAACATTTTTATCACCATTTAATAAAGCATCATAAACTGATAATCCTCTTTCAACATTTATATTTATTATATTAGTTTTTTTCATAATATGTTTAAATTTATCTGCAAATAATCCTTTTAATAAATGTTTTAATCCTAATTGAATGGGAGTTATATTTTTATTTTTTTTTTGACATAAATTTTTCCAAATTAAAAATGCTTTTAATAATTTCATTTTATTTCTTTTTTCTAAATTTGTTTTTGATACTTTTAATGCTTTTAATATTTGACTTTCTCTTCTATTATATTTTCTAATTTTTTCTAACCATTGATTAAAATATTTTCTTAAATTTTTATTTGTTGTTTTTTCTCTTTTATCTATAATATTTTTTAAATTATTTTTTTTCTTTGTAACAGAATGAATAATATTTACTCCTTTCATAAGATCATCTCCATTTATATTTAAATTATGTTTTAATAAATGAATTTTTGCTTTTAATATTCTTTCTTTTTTATCATCAATATTTGTTTTACTTTTTTTTGCTTTCCATCTTTTTAGAAATTTTCTTAAAATATTTTTTATATTATTTCTAACAAATTCTCCTCTTATCGTTTTAATTAATAATATAGATGAATCTTTATTAGTTTTTCTTGTTCTTATTGAATGAGTTTTATTAGTCATCCATTTATGTAAAAATTTATTTAAAATTAATTTTTTATTTTCAGAATCATTTTTCAATATTAAACTTTTCAACAATTTATTTATTACTTTTCTTAATGAAATTTTATCACATTGATTTTTCCATTTATTAAGAAAATATCTTTTTATATGAGAATCTTTAATAGAATAAATATCGAATAAACTTTTTATAATATTATTAAATGTTTTTTCACTTGTTCTTTTTCTTAAATTATCAAAGAAGTTTTTTTCTTTTATTGCGTTTTTAATAGAATTTTTTCTTATTAAATTACCTGCTTTTTCAAAATTTTTATTTTGTTTATAAACAATATCTGGTCGAATAATAATTTTATTTCTCCAATCATTTAATTTAATAATTAAAATTCTATTATTTCTCTTATTTAATATATTCTTAATTAACTTTCCTAAAATTTGACTAATAAAATCATTTTCAATTTTAACAACAGGATGATTCCATTTTTTTATTTTTTTCAATAAAATTCTATGAATAAATATTTCTCTAATATTAATAATATTTAAAAGTTTTCTTTTTAAATTTTTATCATTTAATTTATCTGAAATTGCATTTAAAGGATCTTTATAAGAAAATCTCCAAATTGCTTTTTGTAAAGTATCAGCTGCAGCTAATAAATTTTTATCAAAAACAATTTCTTGTTTATTTGATTTTATTGTTAATTTTTTTTCTTGAATTACTAATCTTTCTATGAACTCATTTTTTTTAAATTGTTTTATTAATTTATTCATAAAATTTCTTCTATTTCTATTTGTAAATGTTTTTATGAAATTTGAAAATTGATTTTTAAATAAAATTATTTTAAATTGTTCAAATTCTCCTCCTATTGATTGATTTAACCATTTATTTAAATATTTTTTCATTAATCTTTTTCTTAAATCATCAGGTATTTTAATTATTGATTTTAAATGATATTCTTTTCCTTTTTTAACCAAAAATTTCTTTAATTTTGGTTTTACATTTTTAAAAGATTCTTTTTTCATTATTTTTTTACTTCCATCAATAATTTTTTCAACACCTTTTATTTTTATTGCTTTTATTTCCATAATATTATTATTTCCTTGTATTTTACTAAATTTTGTCAAAAATGACCATTTACTAAAAAATTTATTTAAATCTCTCATTTTTTTATCTTTTTCATTTCTTAAATCAACTAATTTTCTTCCTAATTCATTTTTTAAATTAATCCTTTTAATTAAATTTTTCCATCTTTCTAAATAAGGTTTTAATCTTAATAATTGCCAATATTTATCTTTTAAAATTAAAACTTTTAAAATATTTCTTCCTTTTTTATATTTTGCCATTAAAATATCAAAAATAATGGGTCTAATATATTTAACTAAAACTTTTTGAATAATTTGGCAAAAACTTTGATACATAAAACTTAAATATAATATATCATACATATATTTTCTAACCCATCTTCCTCTCCAAAAACTTTGTATTTTAATAATCATATTTAATCTTTCTTTATATAATTCTTTTAATTCTCTCCACCAAGCTTGAATTAATTTAGCAGCTTGTTCTCTATATTTTGGATTAGTATTTTTAATATTATCAGTTCCTCCAATAACTTTAGATTTAAATTTCTTTATTTTATATTTATTTTTACTTTTTTTTCTCTCTTCTTGTGCTAAATCAACAACTCCTCCTTTTTCAAATCTCATATTTCTATAAATTGTTCTATCTTCTGCATTTTTTCCTTTACTTGAAATCATTGCAAGAGAAACAAATAAAAATTTATTTTCTGGAGAACGACTTCTATTTCTTAATGTCATTCTATTATTTCTTAAAGTACTTCTATTTAAAGTTTCTCTATTAAATGTTTTTCTATTTTCTTCATAAGAATAATCAAAATTATTTATATTAAATGTATTATTATTTGTTCTATTTTTTGCTAATAATATATTACTTAATCTATTCATTTTTTGTAATATTCTATATCTATTATTAAATACATCATCATTTGCTCCTGGTAAAATAACTTGTTTTGCATTTATTAAACTTCCTTCTTTTGTTTTTTTTGGATCATAAACTTGAGTAAATCTTTTTACAATTTTTTTAACATCTCCATAAGTCATATGATTATAATAAGTATTTGAATTATATTTTAAATTATCTTTACTTTCTAATAAATTATCTCTTGAAATTGTTGGTTTTGAATTTAATATATCTGTTACTTGATTTAAATCATTACTAAAACCATGATTTCTACTTTTATTTCCTAAAACATTTTTAAAATTATTTAAATGAACATTTCCTTCATATTTTTCACCAGAAGAATTAAAATCATCAATATTTTGAGTAGGAGACATTTTACTCATAGAAATATTATTTCCTTCTCTTGGATTATTCATATTAATATCTTTACTAGTATTTATATAATTTGGACTACTTTGTTTATTTCCCATTGTAGTTATAACAATATTAGAATCATTATTAACATGATAAGAATTAGTTTCATTATTATATTGAATAGAATTATTAATATTATCAATATTTTTTTCTTTGGAATTTTCTTTGTTTTTATTTTCAATATTTTTATTGTTTTTTTTATCAAAATTACTTTTTTGAGGAGGAGAACCTGAATTAATATTATTATTTATATTTATATTTCTTGGATTATTTATAGATTGACGACCTGAAGTCACTGGAGACATCATTTGATTTACTCCTGGTTCCATATATATCATCTCACCATATCCACTTTCTGATGTATTTTCTGTATTTTTTTTCCCGTTTTTATCTGAGATTTTGGATTTTTGAGATTGATGCATTTTTTTTTTTTTTTTTGACCTTATGAATATTATTTTATAAATTTAATTTTTGTAATTTTTAGGTTATATATGATTTTTTTTTTTTATTAGTTTTTTAATTTTTAAATGGGAATTTAAATTAATTTTAAATTTTTTTTTTTTCTTCAAATATTTTTTTTATTCAATGGGGGTTGGTTTATATTCTTTTTAATTCTTATATTAATTATAATTTTAAAATAAATTGTTATTTTAATTTTTTTGTTTTTTCATAATGTTTTATTATTTCTTCTGTTAGTTGTCTATATTTTTCATTTTGTTCTTTTTCTTTTTTTAAATTTTTTTTTAATTTTTCATTTTCTTTTTTTAATTTATTTATCATTTCTTTTAAATTATTTATTTCATTTTTATATGATTTAATTTCATTTAGTCTTAAATTATTAGTTTCATAATTAGAATTAATTGTATTTTTACTTCCATTTGCACTTCCTTTTGTTAAATTATTTATATTATTATATTTATTTCTTCGATTTGAAGAAATTGTTGAATTACGTATATTATTATTTATATTATTATATTTTTGAGTTGATTTTGGTCTTTGAATATTTTTTTTCTTACTTAAATTAATTTTAGTATTTTCTTTTTTTATTTGATTATTATTTATTGGTGATAAATTATTATCAATTTGAAATTTTTTTTTTTGAAGTTTTTTAATTTTTTCATCAAGTGATTTATCAGAATTATCAAAAGAATCATCTCTAATTTTATTATAAAAATTTTTAAAATTAGAATCACTTTTTAATTTCTTTTTATTTGGATAATCTTTTGATAAATCTTCAATTTGTAATTCTTCATCTGAAAATCCTTCAGTTTCATTTCTATTCATTTTTAAATTATATAAATCACTATTCACTTCTTTAATATTTTTTCTATTATTACTTGGTAAAACTAAACTTTCAATTTCTTCACTATCACTTAAACTCTCTGTCATATCAATAACTTTAGAGTTCATTTTCTTTTTTATTTTTGACATTTCTTCTATTAATTCTTTTTCTTTTTTCATTTTATCAATATTTTCCTGATAAAAATTTCTTTTTATTTCATTTTCAAGATTATTAAATTTATTCATATAATTATTTGGATTATTATTTCTATGACCAAAAGTTCCTTTATAATCTTCATTATTATAATTATTTATTTTTTTTGTATTTGAATATTGTTTTTCATAAATTTCTTCATTATTTTCCTTATAACTATAATTACTATTTCTGTAATTTGAATTTCCTATTTCTTCTTTTTCAATTTCATTTTCTTTATTATTAATATTTTCATTAATATTTTTTCTATTTTGTTGTTGATATGTTTTATTAAAGGAAAATTTAAGTTGTAATTGTCTTTCTTTTTCTCTTTCATTGTCATCTTCTATTATATTATTTTCATTTGTATTGGATATTAATTTTTTAAATTTATTATCATATTCTTGATTTTGTCTTGATTCTTTTGAAGAAAGCATGTCTTGTTTTAATTTTTTAATAGTATTTTGTAAATTTAAAATTTGTTCTTTTATTGTTAAATTATCTCTTTCCAATTTTTCTTCTATTTCATTTGAATTCATTTTAAATTATATATATAATTTAAAATACAATAAAAAAATTTACAATTATTTATTGAAATAAAAGAATAAAAAATATTTTTTTAAATTTATCTAGAAAAAAATCATTTTATAGAGCATGAATTATAATAGTAAAAACTTATGAAAGAAAATAAAAAATTATTTAGAAGAATAAATAAAAGCCTAAACTCAATATTAATGAATTTTAATTATTTGATTCATGACTTTAATTCTTTATAAGAATTTATTAAAGATTATGAAAAGAAAAAAATTTTAGATTTTTGAATATTAATATTTCTTTCATTCTATAGCAATTCAATCAAAATAAAAGATTAATAGTGTTTTTTTATAAAATTATCATATGTTTCAGTAAAATTATTGTTTTGACTCAAATATTTTTTTCTTCTAAATGATGATTTTTCTTTTGGTTCTATTTTGCTAAACTCGTATCTAATAAAAAAGCAAATAAAGATAATTATTATTTGATCAATCTTTTTTTGAATTTTTTTACTTTTTTTAATTTAATAAATAATTTTTATTTTTTCATAAAATAAAAATTGTAAGCAATTATTTCAATAAGATATTTACCAATTTATATATAATGGAAGTATTGAATATAAAAATTATTTTAGAGAAAAAAAGTTGTGATTATTTAAAATCTTGAAACAATATTTCAAATTAAGATTGACAAAAAAATAATGAAGTTTTAAATAATAAATTATCAGTGAATGTAATTATAATTTATTTTTAATATGAAACTTATATAAATAAATAAAATACAAATTTAAAAATGAATAATTTTAAATAATGTCTTTAACAAATTACCAAACAACATCAATAGAATCAACAGATTACAGGAATACAAAATCAAAAAAAAACATATATGATAAATCAAGAATATACAGAGGAACAATAAATTCAGGAGAAAAAAAAGCAAAATTTGGTTCAATTCCAAGAAAAAATGAAATATTTTTATTACAAAAACCTCAAAATAATATAAATGACAGATTTAGTTCAGGTCATGATAATATATATTATACAGATACAGAAACTTATCCTGGAGCAGGTTCATATAAAATTTCAAATGATTTTATTTTAAATAAATATAATTCAGTTTCTTTATCAAGTAATTCAATTAGATTTAATAATAATATATATAATGGTATTCCTGGAGTTGGACAATATAATATTTCTGATAAAAATATAAATGAATATAATTTTCGATATAATAGTTTATTTAAAGATAATTCTAGTAAAAGTTTAAAAAGAATTAATTCTGAATCAAAAAGCAGTTCTAAATCTAAAAAAAAAGAAAATAATAATTTTAATAGAAATTCTATTGATGTTTTTGATATAGAACAAAGAAAAAAAAAATTAAATTTTAATTCTTATTCAAAAAGAGAAGATTATGCAGGTCCAAATTCATTATTTGCAATAAAAAATAAAAATCCAGGACCAGGTTCTTATTTCAAAGCAGAAAAAGAAATAAATAAATCATTAAAAAATATTTATCATCCAAAACAATTTAAAAGTGAATATTTAATTTTACAATCAGAAGCTAAAAATATTATAAATGAATTAAATAAAAATAATGATAATGAAAAAAATGATGAAATGAATTTTAAATTAATGAATAGTAGAAAAAATCCAAGTCAAAGAGTAATTGGAGTAAAAGAAATAACTGATACATATATTGATAATACTAAACCTAAACCTTTATATTATAAGAAAAAAAAAGATATTTCAAAAACTAAATTATATACTGAAGGAGATATTCCTTATGTTAATTTTAAAATAAATGAAGAAAGAGAATTAAAATATATTAAAGATTTTTTAGGTAATGATAATGGTAAACCTGATCTTTTTTATTTAAATTCTCCTAGATGGAAATTTTATGAAAAAAAATATGAATTTAAAATTCCAGGTCCTGCTTATTATTTTTCAGATAATAAATTTTAATAAATAAATATTATAAAAATTAATATTAATAATTTTTTTATACATTTTGATGATGAATCCCGTTTCTAATTTTACCTTTTTATTTTTATTTTTATTTTTTTTCTTTCTTCAATTTAAAAAGATATATTCATATGGTCTTTCAAGTTTTGCCACTAATTCTTTAGATGATGAAGAAACAATAAGAAAAATTATAAATTTTGATGAAAATACAACTTATATTTTCACAAATAATAATTTATATTTTATTCAAACTGATAATACTTTATTAAAAATTTCTAATTTTACTTTATTAAATAATAGTTTTTCTGATGTTTTTGAATTGTCAAATGATTCATTTTTAGTTTCTTGTTCAAATAATAATTTACTTTCATTAGTCAATTCTAAAGGAGAAATTCAAAAATCATTTTCTTATAATATAAATAATACAAATTTAAAAACATCAAATATTCCTTGTTCAATAACTTATAATTCAGATAATAATATAATTTTACTTTCTTATTCTTATTATAATTCTACTGAAGAAACAATTGATTATTATATATTAAAATTTTCTTTTGACAAAGAATCAAATTCAATTGAATATTTAAATAAATTAAATATTATTCAAAATGACATTTCATTATCAGAAGATGAATTATCTGAATTATTATGGTCATATTTATCATGTGAATATTTTGATGATGAAAATATTTTTTGTGTATATAGAGCAAATGATGAAAGATTAAAATATTTATTATTATCATCATCAAATTTAGAAATTAAAGAAAAAGATTATTTATCTTCAACTTCAATTACTGATTTTAAATTAATAAAATTTTCAAATAAAACAATATCAGTATGTGGTGGAGATGGTTCAAATTATATTATATTAAGTGTTTATTTTGATAATGAAAAACAAATAATTTCATATATATCAAAACCATTCTCTGGTTATTTAATGTCATATTCAATTAAAACTTTAGCATTTACAAAAAGTGATAATTATCATTTATATGTAATGGTAAATTATGGTTTACCTATTATTTTTAGATATGTAATTACTTCTGATCCTGAAGAAATGGGAACTGGTGAAGTTGAAATAGAATCTTCTTTTGAATCTGATTTTTATAATATAATTCGGATTTCAGAAAATGAATTTAAAATTATATTATCTGATATTAATAGTTATAAAGTATATATTGCTAATTTAACTTTACCTATTCAATTTCCTTTATTACAAGATCCATATGAAGCTCATTTAAAATCAAATGAATCAGTAACAATAAATTTAAAAGAATTCATTAATTTTTCACAATTATCAGAAACACAACTTAATACATTTAAATTATACCATAATGTATACTATGGACAAACCTCTTATTCTAATACAACATATACATTAACATATAAAGCATCATCAAATGGAAATTATCATTTTAATTTTGTATATAAAGAAGATGGCATATATTCAGATTCTTTTGTGATAACAATTAAAGTATGTTATTCCTCATGTGGTTCATGTAATTTATATTCAGATGATTCATCAAATATGAATTGTTTAACATGTGCAACTAATTATTATCCATTATATAATAATACATCTCAATGTTATATATCAACTCAAACAATAGATAATTATTATTATAATTATACTGAAAGTGTTTTTAAGAAATGTTATGAAAGATGCAAAAAATGTGGTGGAGATGAAACAGAAGAAAGTAATATGTGTATAACTTGTCAAGATGATTATTATTTAATTACTAGTAATCATAGTTGTGTTGAATGTGATACAAATACTAATAAATGGTATATTGATATAAATTATGATACTAAAGTATGTTTAATTAATGATGATAATTGTCCAGAAGATTATCCAAAATTATTAAATGATACAAATGAATGTGTTATTAAATGTCCTGATGATAATTATGAAGAAGATCAAAATAATATTTGTATTAAAAAAGTATCTGATAATTCAACTTCTAATGATACTAATACTAATAGCACAAGTGGAGATAATACAAATAATACTAATACAAATAATACTAATACTAATAATACTAATACTAATAATACGAATAATAGTGATGATGCTCTTAGAAATGCTGAATCTAATATTATTGATTATTATAATAGAAAATTAATTATTTTTCAAGATAATATTGAATTAAAAGTTTTAAAAGCTGTTTCTTCTGAAGTTTCTTCTGAAGAAATAGATTCTTTAAATAATTTGATTTATCGTTCTTCTATTAATTTATTAGATGATAATTTCAATAAAATATCTTCTGAAATAAATTCTTCCAGTTTTTATGTTCTTCAAGTTAATGTTAAAAATTCTAATGGATTAACTGATCAAATTGAATATAGTTTTTATGACTTAGAAGGAGAAAAAATTAATATTGAAAATATATTAGATGAAAATACTAATATTATAATATCAAATACTTTAAATAATAAAAATAAATTAATAGCTGAAAGTATTTATGAAAATAATAATGAATATAATACTTTAAATTCATCTAATAAATTTTATTATGATGTTTGTTCTAAATTTACTGATTCAAATGGAAATGATGTTACAATAGAAGATAGAAGAAAATATTTTTTTGATACAAGTTTAAAATTCTGTGAATCTAATTATTGTTCTTTTTTAAGTTATGATTATAATAATAGAATGGTTAATTGTAAATGTAGAATTAAAACTCAAATTAATTTAAAAGAAAATGAATTTGATCCTTTATATCCTAAATTTGAAAATGATAATAATTATAGTAATGAAAATTTCAGAATATTAAAATGTACAAAAGAAGCCAAAAAACAATTATCAAAAAATCCTGGATTTTGGATTTCATTCTTTTTATTTTTATTTGAATTAATATTTATCTTATTATCTTTTAAAGATATTTTAAATGAAAAAAAGACAAATCATGAGATTGAAAATATAACTTCAAATCCTCCAAAAAATTCAAATGAAAATATTCAAAGTAATGAAAATGTAATGTTAGAAAAAGAAGAAACTAAAAATGAAAATGATTTAGAAAAAAAAAATACTTTATTTTCAGATTTATCAAATAATAATTCAGATAAAAAAATAAATACAGAAAATGATTTAGAGAAAAAAATAGATACAGAAAAAGATGATTTAAATATTGAAAATACTTTTACTCCAACAGAAAAAGGACAATTAAATATTGAAAATAAAAATGAAGGAAATAAATCTTGTTTTGATATTTATATGTCTTTAATTAATAAATCACAAATTATTCTTTTTACTTTTATGAATAAAGATTATCCTAAATATATTAAAATGTCTATTTTTGTTTTTGATATTACTTGTATTCTTTTATTAAGTACATTTTTCCAATTTAATAAAAGAATTTCTCATATATTTAAAAGGAATTCTAGTGATTATGATTTTCTTTATTCTCTTCCTTATATCATTTGTACAATATTTATTACAAATATAATTAATTATCTATTAAAACAAATATTCTTGTATGATAATAAAAATGAAGATAACAATAAAAATAATAAATTATTTAAATTAATTATTTTAAGTATAATTGAAATTTTTGCAATTGTATTTTTATGGTGTCATTTGACAATGTTTTGTGGTATTTTTATAAACACAAAAAAACATTTAATTTTAGATGCATTTTTGTCATTTTTATTTTTAAATTTGTTCACTTTTATTTCTTGTATAGTTTATTCAACTTTAATGTCTCAAGGAAATTAAAAATTAATATTCAATTTGTTAGTAAAAGCATTTTATTTTTAATGCTTTAATAGGATATTATTTAAATAGTTTATTTAAAAAAAACTAAAACATAATAAATTTAATTAATAATATAATAATTAAAATATTAATTCCTAAAAAATGAAAAAAAGATAAAAACATATAAAAAACAATAATATTATAAATGACTCATAGACTCAGCTTTAGTAGTAGAATTAGTATTTTGAGTATTATTAACATTATTATTTTGAATAGTTCTTGCAGTTAACATATGCATTAAAATTTGTTTAGTATATCTTAATCTTTTAATCATTTCAATATTATTTGATTCAAAAGCATTTGCTAAATGAAAAGTTAATCTTTCTCCTCTTTTATTAACATAAGTTGCAATTTTTGTTTCCGAACTTAAATGAATTTCAGTTTGATCTATAAAACATACTTGAACTAATTTATTAGATAATCTAAATAAAGAAGCATGTTTTGTTTTCATCCATTTTTTTAAATAAACATATTTATTTTCATCTATATTTTCAGATGTTTTTTTTTCTATAATAGTATTTTTTGCTTCTTCCAATAAATAAGATTTAAAATGATTTAATAATATAACTTTTTTATTTAAATCTCTATTTAAATTTTCATTAAAATCATGTGTAGAAGCATTTTCAGTTCTATCTGCTTTTCTTTCAATATAAATAAAATTCATACCATTTGGTTTATAAATTAATTTAGTACTATCATTAAAATAAACTCCAACATGACCATTAGATAAAATATAACCTAAACCATATTTCATAGAATAATCAATCCATTTTTTAATATAAATATTATTTGCTTCTGGAAAATTTAAAATTTGAATATCTTTACTATTTTTTCTATAATTTCTTTCATATTTATAATTAGAGATTTTACTTCTTTCACTTTCACTTTTATTATTATCTCCATTATTAGAACTTAAATCACTATTATTAATATTTTTTTTAATACCTTTACTAACAAAATTATTAATAATTCCATTATTACCAACATCAGGAATATATTGTTTAATATAATTTAAATTAGGAGGACAAGCTAAAGTAGAATGTTGCATAACTTTAGGAATAGAAATTCCCATATTAAAAAAATCATGTAATAAAATATCATCTAAACTAGGTCTTTGATTAGGATCTAAAACAAGTATTTTTTGAATAATATCTCTGGTAGGATTAGATAATAAAGCATTTTCAGGAAAAGTATAATTTCCCATTTTAATTCTTTTATAAGTTTCTTTAACATTATTAGTTTCAAAAGGAGGTTTTCCAATAATTAAAGTATAAATTATAACACCTAAACTCCAAATATCAACTTCATAAGAATGACCTGATTTTCCTTCTAAAATTTCAGGTGCAATATAATTTGGAGTTCCACAAACAGTTCTTTTTCTTTCTCCATCAAATTCTAATTTTGTTGCTAAACCAAAATCTCCTACTTTTAATTCCATTTTATCTGATATAAATAAATTTCCTAATTTTAAATCTCTATGAATTATTCTATGTGAATGTAAATATTTTAATGCTTTTATTAATTGAACTGTATAACATTGAATTTCTAATTCTGTTAATTTTTTTCTTCTTTTTAATAAATCATTTAATGTTTGATTTTGACATATTTCTATTAATAAATATACATTTTCTGTATCTTCAAAATAATGTACAAATGATACTATATTTTGATGATGAAGACTTTTATGTATTTTTATTTCTGAAATTAATTTTTGTTTTGCTCTACTTTTTACTAAAGCTTTTTTTGGTATTATTTTTGCTGCTGTTACTTCTTTTGTTTCTAAATTTATAAATTCATAACATCTTGCAAATCCTCCTTTTCCTAATAATCTTCCTTTTTGATATTTTCTTATTTGAAATTCACCATTTAATTTTGCTATTTTTTCTTCTACTATTATTTGAGCATCTAATTTATCTGTTGTGTTCATTTTTATTTTTTTTTTATTTTTCAAATTTTTTTTATTTTAAATTAATAGATTTTTCTTAATTGTTTTTTAATTATTTTTTATATTAATTGTTTAGTTTTTTAAAAAAATAATCAAAAAATGTTATATAAAATCACAATAATTAATTTCTAATTTATTTAGCTTTTTTTATCTACAATAATTATAAAAAAGAATCTTGATTCATAAAACATAAAATTATTTATAATAATTATTGATTTTCTTTAGAGTATTTTATTTAATTCAGAATAAATATCATATTTAATTTTTTCTTCTAAAATAGGAGAATAATTATTTAAATTTCTTAATTTATAATTGGAAATTTCTAAATTAATTAACTTATCATAATTTTCATTCATTTTTTCAATAATTTGTTTTTCTTCTTTTTTCATAGAATCAACTATTTCATTAATTTCTTCATTTTCTGCATCATCTTCAATCGATAAAAGAAATTTAATATTTTTTATTTTTACACAATATTCTTTATGAATTTCAATATATTTTAAATATTTTTCTTCAAGTAAAGATTTAATTTTTTCTGAAGTTTGTATATAATTATTATCATAAATATTATTAGCATAATTTAAAATATAATTATCAATTTGATTTTTTAAATTAAGTATATTTTTCTTATTTTTTAAAGGTAAATATTCTTTAGATTTATAAATTTCTTCTATTATTTCTTTATTTGATTCATTATTAATTAAATTATCCATCATTTCAAAATTTTGAGATTCATCTAATTCACTTGTTTCAGTAGTTAAAATTGTACAATTTTGTTTTTCTAAATTATTTTTTTTATTTTCAAGTTTATTTCTTTTCCTTAATTCAAATAATTTTGTTTGTTCATCTAATTCTTGTTGAACAATGAATTTTATATTGTTAGAATTTTTAAGATATTCATTTATTTTTGTTTGAATTATATTTTTTTTTTCAGAAATATCAATAATATTTTTCTTTTCTAATTTTTTAATTAAATTCATTTCTCCTATTTTTTTCTTTGTATTATTTTCAATATTTTCAATTTTAAGATTTTCATATTTCTCTTCTTTACTTAAATTTTCACTTGAAACACATTTTTTATTTTTTTCTTGTTTTTTTCTTTCTTTTATCATTTTAATAACTTCGGAATTTGATAAAAAATTCATTAATCTAATTTCAAGTCCTTTGGCTTTTTCTAAATTATTTTTTTTTATATATAGTTGAATTCCTGTTAAATATAACTGAATTAATTTTTCAAAATTTTCGTTTGAAAAATCATTACTAATTTTAATTTCTAAATTTAATAAATCATCATAATAATTATTTCTTAAATTTTTAACATCAATTTCTTCTAATTTTATATTCGTTAATTCTATAATATAGTTGAAAACTTTAACAATATCGTTTCTTCCATTTTTACTCATATTTTTTAATAATAATTGAAAATAATTAAAAATAAATAAAAAAATAAATTTAAATTAATTCATCAATTTAATAAAATTCTTATAATAAATTTATTTAATTGTACTATTTTTTTTTATTTTAATTTTAAAGTTTTTTTAAGGTTAATATTTGTTTAACAATAATTATAAACAATTATTTTTATAAATTTTGGCTTTTAGAAATTAGAAAAAAAATTATCGCAGATAATGATAGGAGAAATTTTTTCTAAATTTGTTTTGATATATTTTTAGAATTACTTAAAAAAAAAAGATTTATTAATATAAAAATGAAATACCTTATTTCATTTTATCATTTCCCCCTAATTAGCTATATAAAAAACGTTTAAAAAAGAATGGGGAAATGACAATGCACTTTATATTTTATTTAATTTATAATATACTATTTTCAATTATTAAAAATAATTAAATTTCATTTTAATTAGTAATAATCTTTGACATAAAAGAAAAACTTAAATTTATAGAATTTGTAGAAGAAAACTCTATTCATAAAGATGCTAAATTATTTGATTTAGTTTGAAAAAATATTAAATATTGGATGAAACAAAAAGAAAAATTACAACTTTCTAAAAGGAATAAAAATTAAATTATTTGATTTATTTTCTTTTAATATTGTATTATTATTCAATAAGTGGACAAATTGAAATATTTTTCTTTATTATTCAAAAATAATTGATTCTAATTTATCTTAAATATATTTTGCTCTTTATCCTTATAATTTTTTAAATTTATACTTTCAATATTATTTAAAAAAATATTTTCAAAAAAATATCAAAAAAATACATTAGTTTTTTTATGAAAATCCTGATAAATCATTTCTATCGTTTAATAACAATAATATTTTCTCCATTTAAATCTGATTTTTCTTCTTTTATTTATCTTCAATTTCTATATTTTTTTACTTTTAATCATTTATTATTTCATTTTTGAAAAAAGATTTTTTTATAAATTCATTAAAATTGATTAAATTCCTATTATTTAATGAAAAAAATTTATTGGGCAATTATTATAAATTATTTAACATTTTTATTTATTGTATTGTATTACAAGAAGTATTGATATTGGAATAATTTAATATTTCAATTAATTTATTTCAAATATAAAATTAAAATTCAGTAAATAAATAATATAAATTAAAGAAAAATGTCTCGAATTGAAAAGAATTGTATAAAATATGAAAATTTTGGAAGAATAGGAAGTGGAAATTATTCAATAATATATAAAGCTCAAAATAAAGAAAAAAAATATTATGTAGCAATTAAAGGAAATAGATAAACAAAAATATAAATATTTCACAAATTTAGAATTTAAAGAGAATAAAATAATAAATAAAATAAAAACAGAAAATAATGTTTTATTAAAAGATACAATTGATAGTAAGGATTATTTTTATATAATAATGGAATTATGTTATTGTAATTTAGAAGAATATATAAGAAGAGAAAATAAATTATCAATAAATGAAATAAAAGAAATATTAAATCAATTAAATAATAGTTTTAAAATAATGGAAAAAGAAAAAATAATATATAGAGATTTAAAACCAAGTAATATATTAATAAATATTAATAAATTAGATAAATGTATAATAAAATTAAATGATTATGATTTTAGTAAAATATTAAATAAATCAACAATATCAAAGTCAAATAAAGGAATTCCTTTAACAATTTCTCCAGAAATTATAAATTGTGAAAATTATAATAATAAATGTGATATTTGGAGTTTAGGAATTATTATTTATTTTATGTTATTTAAAGAATATCCTTATTATGGAAGAAATGAAGTATTATTATTGGAAGATATTATGT
>JAJJKW010001880.1:0-24594 GCA_023805745.1 Isotricha sp. YL-2021b | reverse complement strand
TGAAATGAAAAATATATTAATGAACATTTAAATAATGAAAAAGATGGAATTAATATTACTCTTTTTAATAAAAATGAATTATATTTAGAATTTTATTTATCTTCAAATAAAAATAAAAAATTTGAACTTAAATTATATAATTATTATGGTCCTAAAACATTAAAATTTGAGCCTATTACATTATTACAAAATGTTCATAAAAATAAAGAAATATCAGAACAATTAAATAATAAACCATTTTCAAATTTATCTGATTTTTTTAATACTATAAATAAATTATTTAATTTTTAAATATTTTTATTAATTTTTTATTGAAAAAATTTTAATAACTTATTCTTATTATATAAATAATTAAAGAATTGTATTATTTTTTGAAATCTTCAATGTTTAATATTCATATAATTATCTCTTAGTTTAAAAAGATATTATTTATATAAATAATTCATTTATATTTTTTTTTATTTTTTTCATATATCAATAAATTTAAGTTAAAAAAAATTATTTATATTAAATAAAAGCAATATTTTAAAAGATATATTTTTAAAAGCATTACAATAATTTGAAACATTTTGATTAATAGAATTGATCATCTTTCAATAAAATAATAAAATTAATATAGATTTAAATCTCAAATTTTTTTATTATTTAAATCAAATCTTAATGTTTTTATAATAAAAATTTAAATAATATTTTTAAATCAAACACAATAATATTTGAATAAATAATAACAATTTAAATAACTCTTATAATTTAATTGGTAAAACAGTAAAATAAAAATTTAATCTTTCCATAATTTAATTAATTTATCTTTTCCTCCAGAAGCAATAGTTCCATCATCTAATTCAACACAAGAAAAAATATGACTATCATGTGCTTTTCCTTTTTCAGCAATTTTAATTAAATTATATTTTTCATATTTATATTTTACAAGACAATTATTTCCTTTTTCATCAATAATAGAACATAAAAATAGTCCATCTAAACATTTAATAATAGCACAAATTATTTCAGGTCCAATAATATTTTTAATAAGTTGATGATTAGAAATTTTGATTAAATAAAATCCTTTTGAATTATCTCCTCCAACACATAATAAATCATATTCTAATAAACACATTGTTTTTAAAGGCCAATAAGTTTCAATATTATTCATAATTGCTATATTAGAATAATTATTTGAATTCCAAAATTTTAAACATTGATCTACAAGTGATAATGTAACAAATTCTATATTGTTTAATTTTAAAATATTACAATTTGAAGCAGAATTTTGAAAAGTAATTGTTTTAAAACATTCAAATTTATTTTCATTATTTAATTTCCATATTTTCATTGTTTTATCATAAGATATTGAAATTAATTCATTTTCTTTTATTTCAATTACTTTAAGAACAAAATTAGAATGTCCTTCTAATGTTTGATCAATTTGATATTTATCTTCTCCTATTAATTTAATTATTTTCATTGTTTTATCATCAGAACATGTTATTATTCTTCCATCTTTTAATAATGTAAATGAAAAAATACTTTTTGAATGTTCTTTTATACTTAATTGAAGATCATATGAATTTTTTTTATATATATTTAATGAACAATCACTTGAAGATGAAATTAATCTTCCATCATTTAATTTTGATAAATGAGATATATAATCTGTATGATTTTTAAGTATTTTAAAATTATTTTTAAAAAAAGTTGGTTTATAATTATTTTGTAAATTTTGAAGTGTAGTAATGTATTTATTACCTTCATCATATATTTTTTCATATATTAACATTTTATTTGATTTAAATATTCTCTCAAAATCCCTTAAATTTTGAATAATATGATAATTTAAATTATTTTGATTTTCTTCATATTCATAAGTATATATTAATACTTTCATAAATTTTATTTCTAATTCACTTGTTTCTTTTAATTTATCAATTTTGTCTGAAATATTTTTTTTAATATTATCTAAATTATTAATTTTCATTTCTATATTCTTTATTTCTTCTTCTAATTTATTTTTTGATTGTTCTGAATAATTTAATTCTGATAAATCTACTAAACCATGATTTTTATGATTAGATTTACAATAAATACATAAATTTTTTTTACATTTACTACAATATAAACAATATAAATTTGAATGAATTTTACATAAACTATCATATCTTTTAAAATTTGTAATATTATGTTTATCCTCATAAGGATGATTTAATAAACATGAATAACAAATAAATTTATTACATTTAGAACAATAAAAAAAATCTCCTTTTACTTCTTTTTGATTTTTTTCACAGTCTTTACATTTTTCTTTTAAAATACTAAATTTATTATATTGGATTAAATAATCTTTTAATAAAATATTTCCTTTATGTTCATTTTCACATTCATAATCAATCATTGGATTTCCATCTTTATAATTTAATTTAATAGAACAAATTAAATTACATTCAGGACATCTTGTAATATCATTAAAAATAACAGGTGCTGCCTCATTAGGTAGGTTAATTATTTTTTCCATACCAAATAATAATATTTAAATAGATTATATATAAATTTAATGAAAGAATTTATTTTATAATATTTAAAGCATGGTTCTTTTGTCTAAATATATGAAATATTATTTTTCCCTATAAATGAAAATCTTTTTAATAAAATCTATATATAAAAAATAAATGAAAACAAAGAATTTTAAAAAATATAATTTTTTAAATAATTTGTCAAAAATATTATTAATTGGAAAATTTAAAATGAATTATATTTTATAATATTTTTTTTAAAAATTATATTATTAATCCGTGGTAATATTCTAAAAATTCCCTATATAAATATAAAAGTATAAATTCTTAAAATATTTTTTATTTAATCTTTTTCTTTTAGCCAGAAACTTTTTTTTTCATAAGAAAAAAAAATTAATTATTTTTACTCAATTATTTCAAAAATTTAAATTTAAATATTTGATTTCAAAAATTCAAATATTAAAAAAATAAAAAAAATATGAATGATAATTCAAATAAATCAATATCATCAAAAGAAAAATTTCTTTCAAAGGACAATAAACAATTAAATGAAAAAACAAATGACTTCGAAAATCTAAATTTAGAAAACCAAAAATTAAAAAAAATAAAAAAGTCAAAAAAACCAAAAAAAATAATAGAAGATAGTGAAAGTGATAAAGAAGAATTAGAAAATGATTCAACAATAATATTATCTCAAGATCAAAAAAAAAATGGAATTCATTTTCAAATTATATCAAATTTAACAATATCAATAGAATTTGTTCCAGAACAATGTATAACAGAAGAAATAGAACAAATAATAATTTCAAATGGCGCTTATTTTGAAAATGAAATGAAATTATGGTTAGCTCCTTTTCAAAAATATGAAAAAATAAAACAATCATTAGATAAATTTTCTTTAGATTATAATATAATTAAAATTCCAGATTTTACATTAAATTTAATCAAAAAAACAAATTATACAGAATTAACAGTTGCAGAAGATGATAAATCAAAAGAAATAATAGATTATTCTTCAGATGATAAAAATAATAAATTTATAGAAATGTTACCAAAACATTTATTAAATTCTTTATTTTCTTTTCAAAAAGAAGGAATAAATTTTGGAATAAAACATCATTGTAGATTTTTATTAGCAGATGAAATGGGAGTTGGAAAAACAATTCAAGCAATAAGTTTATCATATTTATATAAAGAAAATTGGCCTGTTTTAATTTGTTGTCCTGGGTCAATGAAATATTCTTGGAAGTCAGAATTAATGAAATGGCTTTTATTAAAAGAAAAATATATTCAAATAATAAATTCAAGTAAAAATAAATTAAATCCAAATTGTAAATTTTATATTTCATCATATGATATATTAAGACATATAAAAGGAAAATTAAAATCAAAAAAATTTAATTTTATAATATTAGATGAAGCACATTGTATAAAAAATAAAGATGCAAAAAGAACAAAATCAATAATTCCTATTGCAATAAGATCAAAAAGATTAATATTATTAACAGGAACACCTTTATTAAATAAACCAAAAGAAGGATATACTTTATTATATATTTTAAGGCCAGACTTATTTTATAATTTTTCAAAATATGGAAAAAGATATTGTGATCCAATTCCAACTCCTTTTGGAATTAATTGGTCAGGAGCTTCTTATACAAAAGAATTACATTTTATTTTATCTACTATGATGATTAGAAGATTAAAAAAAGATGTTTTAAAAGAACTTCCTCCTAAAAGAAGAAGTAAAATTGAAATTGAAGTTGATAAAACAATATTAAATAAAATACAAAATAATGAAATAAAATATAATGGAATAAATAAAGAAAGTGTTATGGATTTATATTCTTTATCAGGATTAGCAAAAATAAAAGGTGTAATAGAATATATAAATGATTTATTAGAAGCGGAAGAAAAATTTTTATTATTTGCACATCATCAAATAGTATTAAATTCAATAGAAGAATATTTAAAAAAAAAGAATAAATTATATATAAGAATTGATGGTAAAACTCAACAAGAAATGAGATTTGAATATGTAAAAAAATTTCAAGAAAATAATAATTATAAAGTAGCATTATTAAGTATAAATTCTTCTTCAACTGGAATAACATTAACTTCAGCAAATATTGTAGTTTTTGCAGAATTAATTTGGACTCCTGCTTTAATGATTCAAGCTGAAGATAGAGCTCATAGAATAGGACAAAATAGTAATTTTGTAGATATAAAATATTTATATGGACCTGGAACTATTGATGATTATATTTTTTCTAAATTACATAAAAAATTACTTATTGTTAGTACTACTCTTGATGATAAACAAATTGGTTTTGGAATGAATAATAATATTAATAATAATATTAATAATAATAGTAATAATAATAGTAATAATAGTAATTTTGAACAAGAAAAAAAGGATTTTAAAAATTTTTGTAATGAGAATTTTAAAGGAAATAATAATAAGGATAATGAGAATGATAATGAAAAATTTTGTGGTAATTTTAAAAATAAAGAAAATAATAATAATTTGAATCTAAATGATAATGATGATTTTGATGATGAAAATACTCAAGTTGATTCGAAAGAATTGAAATCACAAAAAAAAAGTTTTTTGGATAATTTAAAAAAAGAATATAGTTTTGATTTAAATATTCATCCTGAATTTATGAAAGAAAAAAGAGTTAAAATTAATGATTTATTAACAGAAAAAGAAAAGGATATAATATTTCCTAAATTAAATATGAATCAATAATTAAATTAATAATTTTTTTATGTAAATTTTCAATTATATGTAATTAACTATATCTTTTTTAAAATTTTTTATATTTAAAAAAAACCACATAAAAAAAATAAAAAAACAAAAAAAGAAAATATAATTATACATTTTTATTTATAAATGAATATAATTCAATACAATCAAATCTATCTTTTTCATTATAAGCAATCATTTTCATAATTAAATTCTTAAATTCTTCACTATAACTAATATCACAAATAGTATTATTAAAAATAAAATGTTTATTTTTTTGATCATTAGAACATTTTTTAATATTTTCTAAAATATCAAATTTTTTAGTAATAGCATAAACAAAGCATAAACCTAAAGAATAAATATCACTTTTATAAATATTAATTTTTGCTTTTTTAATTCCAGAAAAAATACAATTATAAAGAATAGGACACATAAACATTTCAGTTCCTTTAACTTCAAAAGAATTATATGCTTTTTTAACAAAAATACTTTCATCAAAATCACAAATTTTATATTCTCCATTTTCCATTATTAATATATTTTGAGGTTTAATATCTCTATGTGCAATATTTTTATATTGCATAATATTTAATGCTTTTGATAAACTTTTTAATATTTTTAATAATTTTTCTTCTGTAAATATTATATTTTTATTTTCTATTTGTTTTGACCAATCTGTTTTTGCTAATGGCATTAATAAATAAAGAGAATATGATGTTAAATCTAATTTTTTAAAACAATATTTATATACTTCTATTATATTTTCTTTTAAATTATCTTCTAATTTATTTAAAGCTTTTATAATTTTTATTTGATTTTTTATTTTTTCAATTTCTTTTTCTCCATCTATTATAACTTTTTTAAATATATAATTTTTTTTTGTTTTATATTCTTGAACTAAATATATATTTGCATATCCTCCATTTCCAATTAATTTTATTAATTTATATAAATTTATATTTAAATCATCTGGAATTGAATTTGATTTTACTTTTTTTTCTTCAAAATTACTTCTTTCTTTTTCTAAACTACTTCCTATTTTATTTATATGATAACTTTTAACAAGAGTTCTAAAATCAGGAAGTGAATTTAATAATTTTTTACTTGTTTTTTCATTTATTTTATTCATAGAATTATTTTGTTTTTCTTCATCAAAATTTTGACTAAAATTTTCATTAAAAAAATTTCTTTTTTTAACAATAATTGGGATAAAAGGATTATTTGATGAAGTAATCATATTATTTTCACCATTAAATTTTTGTTTTTTATATATTTGATTAGCAATTAAATTATTTTTATGGAATATAGGAGGATTTTCTTTTATATCATTTTTTCTTAAATTATCATTTTTATTATCTAATATTTTTCTTTTTAAATTATTTTTCATATTTATTTTACTTTTAAAATATTTAACTTTAATACATTTCTCACAAACTATTATATCTTTTAAATTATATGTTCCTTTTAAAAATAATCCTCCACAATTACAAATTTTATTATTTTCTTCTTCAAAATCTTCAACTTTTATTTTCGATAATAAAGCCAATTTAACAGAATTTTTTAATTCTAATTGTTTCGTTGCTGGAGTATTTATTTTATAAAAAGATAAAGTTTGTTCTTTTTGATTAATTTTATTTAAACTTTCAGAAGTAATCATTATATTTAAATTCAATTTTAAATTTTAATAGATTATAATTATTTATTTTTTTAATTATTTATTGAATTGATTTTTTTTAAAAAATAATAATTTAAATGGGTCAAAATACTACAAAACAATCACAAGATGGAAATCCAGATTCAAATGATAATAATAATAATAATAATAATAATAATAATAATAATAATACTAAAAAATCTGTAGAAGATATTACTAAAGAAAGAATGATGAATAGATGGGCAAATTTTTCTGGTTCTTCTTCAAATAATGATAATAATAAAAATAATAATAATGATAATGATAATATTAATCAAATTAATGATAATTTAATTAAAGATAATCAAAATATTAAAAAAGAAGAAAAAAAAGAAATTGAAAATAATAATGATAATAGACCTAAATTAAGTTTTCTTACTTTAAAATCTCCTGAAACTACTTCTCTTAAATCAAATGATGAAATAAATATTAATAAAGAAGAAAAGAAATATAAATTTATTAAATTAGAAGAAGAAGAACCTGAAAAAAAAGAAATTAATTTAATTCAATTTGATGAACCAGAAGAAGAAAAAAAAGAAAAAGAACCAAGTCCAATTAAATTAACAAATTTAACATTAATAAAAAATCCAAATGAAAATAAAGAAGAAGAAAAATCAGAAGAAAAAAAAATAACAACAAATATAAATGAAAATAATAATTTAAATACAAATAATAATAATAATAATATTATTAATAAAGAAGAAAAGAAAGAAGAAAAGAAAAAATCAATAGATTTTGAAAATGTAGTAATAGAAAAAGTATTTCAAATAACTTTAAATTCTGAAAATAAGAAAAATTATATATTTTTAGAAATGTATTGTGCTCAAATATTATCATTTGGAAAACCAAATGTATTTCGATTAGAAAATTTAGATGAAATAATGTTAACAATAATAAATGATACATCATATAAAAAAGATATAATAAATTATTTACTTAAAAGTTATCATAGAGCTTTTGAAATGATAGAAATTAGATTTAAAAAAGATTTAGGAACAAAATTTTCAGAAGTAAGAAGAGTTATTGCAACTTATTTAGGACAAATTATTTCTTCTCCAGAAAATTTTTCTTTAAATTTAAAAAGAGAAGAAATAAAAAAAAATTTAAATGAATATTTTTCTTTAACAGAAGATGAAGAATTATTTTTTTTATTAGGTGATTTTATTAATAATTGTGGAAATGATAAAGAAGCTTTATCATCAGTTTTTGATTATTTATTTGAAATAATTCATACACAAAATGTAGATAATCAAACTTTTTTTAAACATAATAATATAAGAAAAAATATAAAATTATTATTATTAATATTTGAAAAATATCCAATTGTCAAAAGTGTATTTTTAGAAAATAAACAATTTAATCCAAATAATATTAATGGAAGAAATTTAATGGGAGTTTCTTTTTTTGGTCCTTTTTTAAGTATGATTCCTTGGGAAAGTTCAGTTGAACAAATTAAAAATTCTTTTAATAGAAATTTAGTTAATGATAATGATATTAATGTTAAAAGTTATTCTTCTAAATTAAATTCTTTAATTGATGATATTTGTAAATTAATAGAATTTTTAATTAATGATAATGAAAAATTAACTTTTCAATTTTTATATAATATTGTTAATCTTAATATTGAATGGATTAAAATGCAACCTAATATTATGATTTCTTCTACAAATGGTTTTTTAATGAATTTATATTTAGTTTTAATTAAATTATTTTTTAATGAATGTGTTAAAGAAATTAAAGATTTTAATATTAAAGATTCAAAATATATTGTTGATGTTGTTAAATTAATTAATTTTAAATTTATGTATAATGATGATTTTATTCATTTTAGTAAATTTGATTTAATTGATTCTGAAATTTCAAAAGAATTTAGAGAAAGTCATAAAAATGAAAGTAAAGAAATAAATTATTCAAAAATTACTAAATTATTCTTTTTAATTAATTGTATTTATAGTTATTTTATTCAACATTTAAGTAAAGCATATTTAAAAACAATTCAAAGATTACAAGATAATTATAAATCATTTGGATTAAACAATGAACAAACAAAAGAACTTTTCATAACAAAAAAATGTTTAGACATATATATTAGAAATGAAAAATTTACAGAATCAATAATGATATTTAATAGAATAACAAATGTATTTTTAATGAGTTTAAACATTTCAGATTTTAATAATTTAAAAGAATTTAAAATAGATTTATATAATTCTTTAGATGGAAAATCAAATATAACTTTATCATCAATGCCAGAAATGTTAATAACAAATGTAATAGAAAGTTGTAATTTATTAAGACAATTTTCAGCACATTTATTTTTCCAAAATTTAGAATTAGTAAATGATATAGTATATTTTGCTTTAATATATTCAAGTAGATTAGATTTAATTCATAATCCTCATTTAAGAAGTCAAATATTTGATATAATATTATATACATTTTTATTAAATGATTATGAAAAAAAAGAAAATCACATTCAATCAGCTCATAATAGATTATTAAAAGATGAATTTGTAAAAAAAAATATGATAGCATGTGTTATGAGAGTTTTTGTAGATGCAGAAAGATTAGGAACTTCAAATCAATATTATGAAAGATTTGCAGTTAGAAATAAAGTCTTAACTTTAATAAATAATGTTTTTAAAAGTCATCAAGATATATTTAAAGAACAAATTTTATCTTATTCTAAAGAACATTCTGAAGATGCTACAAAAATGTTAAATATGTTAATGAGTGATGTTACTTTTTTAATTGATGAAGTTATTCAAAAATTAACTGATATTAAAATATATCAAGATAAAAAAGATGATAAAGAAAATTGGGATAAATTAGATGAAGAAACTAAACAATTAGAAGAAAATAAATTTAATGAAAATGATAGATTATTAAAACCTTCTTCAAGTTTATTAAATTCTTCTCTTGATTTTTTAGTTATAATTTGTAATTGTTTACAAAAATATTTTATGAATTTAAAACTTGCAGAAAAATTAGCTTATTTAGTAAATTATTGTTTAGATGAATTTACTTCAAAGAGTAAACAATTAAAAGTAAAAAATAAAACAGAATATAATTTTAATCCAAGTTTTATTTTAACATCATTAATAAAAATATATGTAGCATTTAGAGAATATGAAGAATTTATAGAATATGTAGTAACAGATGAAAGAAGTTATAAATATGATAATTTTTTAACAGCAATTCAAATAATAAATTCAAAATCAAAAGCAAAATTAGATTATGAAACTTCAGATTATTTTAATATATTTGTAAATAAACAATTAAAAGAAGCAGAAATTTTAGCAGAATCTAAAAAAATAAATTATGATGATTGTCCTGAAGAATTTTTAGATCCTTTAACTGAAGAAATTATGGAAGATCCTGTTATTCTTCCTTCTTCTAATATGACTTGTGATAGACAAACTATTGAAACACAATTACTTTCTAATCCTATTGATCCTTATACTAGAAGTTCTTTAACTAAAGATATGCTTATTCCTAATAAAGAATTAAAAGAAAAAATTGATAAATATAAAAAAGAAAAATTGGCTTTAAAAGAAAAAAATAATAAATAATAAAAATATTTATTTTATTTTATTTCTTAATGAAAATATTTTTTTTTTTTGAAAAGAAATATTTGGAATATTTATTTTAAAATATTATTTATTATTATTAAAAATAAAATAGTATTAAAATTTGAATTTATTATTATTGTTTTTTTTCATATTTATATTTAAAATTAAATTTTAAAAAACCAAAAGAAAAAAAAATAAAAAAAAATGGAATTAAATTCAATATTATTTCCAGCTCCAAAATTTGATTTTGAAAGAGCATTAGAATATGATGGAGAATTAATATTTATTCCAAAACCAAATGAAAAAGATTCATATATTCCATGTTTATTTTTAATAAATGCAGTAAAAAAAATAAGTGAAAAATTCCTAATTTTTTTCCATGGAAACGCAGAAGATATATTTGGAGCAAGAGAAATATGTGAAAAATTAAAAGAAAAATTACAAATAAATATTATAATAGTAGAATATCCAACATATTCAATATATAATTATGAAACAGATACAAATAAAATATTAGAAAATAGTTTAATTGTATTTGATTTTATAGTAAATGATTTAAAAGCATATAATCAAAATATATTTATTTTTGGGAGATCAATTGGAACTTCTCCTGCAATTTATTTATCAAGTAAAAGAAAACCTGGAGCATTAATTTCTGTTTCTGGTTTTTCTTCTATAAAAGAAGCTGCAAGAAGTTTAGTTGGAAATATATTTCAATTATTAGTTAAAGAAAGATTTACTTCTATAGAATATATTAAAAATGTTACTTGTCCTGTTTTATTTATTCATGGTCAAAAAGATAAATTAATTCCTTTTGAACATTCTTTAACATTAAAAGAAAATTGTAAATGTCCTTATGAAATTTTTTTACCTGAAAATATGACTCATAATGAATATAATTATGAAAAAGATTTATTAGAACCTATTAATGAATTTTTAAGTAAACATACTGGAATGAAAACTGATTTAGATAGTCATATTAAAATTCCAAATGGATTATTTGAAATGCCTATTTTTATTAAAAATAATATTAAAAAAAAATGCGAACAATCATCAAATGCTTTTATTGCTTGTTTTAAAAATAATAATAATGATTAATTGTTATATCTTTTTATATATTTTTTGTTTTATTTTTCTCTATTTTATAATATTTATTAAAGAAAAAAAAAATTCAAAATAATAAAAAAAAACAATAAAATAAAATAAAAAAAAATATATTATTATTTAAATAAAAAAAAAAAAAAAAACTAAATATCTTTATTTTACTTTAATTATTCTCAGACATTTCAATATATTTATTTCCATTATCATTAATAACATTATTCCCTAAATTTTTTCTAATAACATTAGCATTACTTTCATAAGCAGTAGAATTACTATTATAATTACCTTTTAATTTTGAATTAGTATTAAAAGTAGAATCACTTTTAGTTTTTTCTAAACCTTTATTAGATTTATTTAAATTTTCATTAAATTCATCTCCTAATTCATTTGAAGGCCAAGTTAATCCATCTCCTTTTGGATAACCTGATTCAGAAATTAAAGGAATAAACCAATATAATTTATCACTTCCCATAACTTGTTCCCAATTTTCTTTTAAGGATATATTAAATTTATTTTTCTTTTCAAATTCTGGGTCTAAAGTTTCTATTGTAGTACAATTTTTAAAAACTAATTTTAAATGAAATTTAAAAAATTCAAAATCTAAATAAGTTAAAGTTAATGAAACTCCATGATTAAAAATAATAAAAAAATGATAAATAATGAATAATAAATTTCCTGAAAATTTATCTTTATATAATTTCAAAATACTATTATAAGTATAAGGAATATAGATAAAATCTAAATAAAGAATAGATAAAAAAAAATAGAATAATAATTGAATAAAATATTTTCTATTATAAAATCCAATACAATTATTAACCCAAGGACAATGATGATCCATATTTAAAACACAAGTATTACAAATAGAACAATGATGTGCTCTATCAGGTTTAAAAACTTGACAAAGTAAACAATATCTTTTTTTTTTATAATCTTGATCTCCAATATAAAATCCCCAATATAATGGAATTGAACCTGGATTTGTTCTTGAAGTTAAATAAAATGCACTTACTAATAATATAAATAATATATGAAATAATATTATTCTTATTATTGGAATTGTTAAGGATGAGACTATTTAAAAAATTTTTTTTATATATTATAATGTTTAATTCTTACTTTTTATATTGTCGATTTCTAATATAAATATATATGATATATATTGCTCTATTATTAATAATATTACACCAAATATTAATATATGACCATAATAACTTTTTTTTTCTTTTTTTATTTGGTCTTTTATTTGATCTTGTTGATTTAATTTATCTTGTTGAGAATTTGTTGTTTTTGGTTGACTTAATAAATTTGATTGAAGTGGATGTGTTTTATTTGTATTTTCATTTTTATGAGATAATATTTCTCTGTTATTATTTGTATTTGTATCTCTTTCTTCTACGAGATTATTCATTAGTTTTTTATTTAATTAAATTTAATTTAATATAATTTATAATTTTAAATGTTTTTTACATAATTTCTATTTTTATATTCTTTCCTCTTAAAATTTATAAAATAAAATAATTTAATTTTTTAGAGGTTATAAATACATAATTTTGGAAATAAAAAAAAGAATTAAATTATAGAATATTGAGAAAAATATTATAAAAAAAAATAGATATTTTTTAAGACATCCCTAAATTAGGAATTATTATTATTTTAAGAATAATCTATTATATTTTTTATCGATTAAAAAATTATTTTTTTATTGATATTTTTAATGAAAATAAAATCTAATTTAGATATATATCTTTTTCTTTATGTTCTTTTTTATAAAACAATTCCTTATTATTTTCATTTCAACTTTTAAATTTCTTCCTTTTATTTTTTCACTTAATTCCAAATATAAAAATAAATAATAACCAAAAAATAACAAAATAATAGACCAATTAAAAATTAAAAAACAAAAGGGTGAAAAAATCTCAAAAAAAAACTTAAATTATTAAAAAAAATTAAGACTCCAAAAAAAAATTAATCAAACAATAACTATTTTAACTTTTAAATTATAAAAACAAAAAACCAAAAAAAGAAAAAACAAAAGAAAAAAATGTCAGATGAAAAATATCGTCAAAATTCAGCTCAAAAAGATAATTGTAAACAAGGACATTGGACAGGAACTCCAAAAGGAGGAAGTGGAACAGGATGTTGGCTTTGTCAATATGGATGTGCAATTTTATCATATTTAAAATGGAAAAGTTTAGAACCAAATGAAACTAATGTTACAAAATATTTAAATGATAATGCTGATGTTGTTTGGAGTAAAATGGGTATTTCTAAAAATTCAGATTTTCAATCTCCTTGTATTGGAAAATTAAGTTCTAAACAACATTATGTTTATATTAAAGATGATGATTATAATGTTTTTGATCCTGGAAAAAGAAGTAATACTTCTATGAAATCTAGTGATTTTCAATGTTATTATTATTAAATAATTATAAGTTTAAATAGTTTTTTATTTTGGTTTATTTTTGTTTTAAGGGATTAGGAGTTAAAGTTTATTTATCTATATTTTTTTATTTTGTTTTTTGGAATTTTTTTTTTTTAGAGTTAATGAGATTTTTCATTATATAATAAAATGAAATAGAGTTATTAGTTATTTTCATTGAAGAAAGTTATTCTTTATCTATTTAATTTATGTTTTATATAATTCATGAATTGCTTTTTATTTTATCATTTAATTAAGTTAATGCTAATCTATTTTAACAATTCCATTATAGAATTATCTATTTGATTAATTTTTTAAATTTCATAAATATTTTTAAAATGAAAGTTTATATTATTTTATTATCTTTTTGTTTTTTTAAATGTGTAAATATAAATGACAATAAAAATCAAAGAAATATTCCAAATAAAAAAGATTGTTCTGCAATGGAAGAATGTCATCAATGTACTTTTATTGAATTAAAAAATAATGATGAATGTCAACTTACAGGTTATAAAAAAAGATTTCATTGTGTTTTTGAAAATTCTGAAGAAACTTATTATACGGAAGCTTGCAATGAAAATATTAAAATTAATTCTGTTTATTTTTTATTCTTCTTTTGTATTATTTTAGGAATTTCTACTTATATATTACAAAAAAATCAAAAGGAATCAGCTATTAAAAATGTTATGATAAAATTATCAATATTTAAAGACAAATAAATATATAAAAAAATTAATATTAAGAACATATTTATTTATTATATAGAATATATTTTATAATTATTTTTTTGAAAAAATATTTTTGTTTGAGAAAAGTGACAAAAATATAATAATTAATTTTTATAAATTCAGAAAATGTCACATTCTATTATAAGAAAGTTTTCATGGATAATTTTATATTTTCAATAATTTTAGAATTAACTTCGATATCTTTTGATTCAATTAATTTATATAGTTATTTTGATAAAAAAGAACAAACAGTATTTATTTGCTCTAAAAATTTTAATTTTTGTTACAATTATCTTTAATTTAATAATTATAATTTCAATTTTGTTTTTATGATATTATTCTCTTTATACGAAAAGATTAAATTTTTATATTTTTATATTATTTTTTGTATATTTCAATTTTATTATAATAGTTTTTAGATGTATTTTTTAATAAAAAGGATAAAAAATTCAGAATTATTATTTTTTATTTATATATAACAAAAGGAATAAGTTATATCTTAAGTATTATTATTACTATTTTAGAATGTAAACTTATAAATAATCAAATAAAAAAATCTTTATTAAAAATGATAGATGAAAAAATTAACACATGATATATTACAAAGTATTTTATATTTGATTAAATCTCTAGAAAAAGAAATTTTGTAAGAGAATATGAAAGATTATATTATAGACAAAAACAAAAAAAACATAAAGGAATAAAAAGGGAAAACTTAAATTCCATTCCTGATAAATAAATTAATGATTAAGAAATAATAAAATTATTCTTTTCATATAAAAAAATTTCTATATAATAAAATATTACTTTATATATAAATAGAAATATAAAAAAAATACTGAAAAGAAAAATATAAAATAAATACATTTTTTAATATATTAAAAAATTTTAAATATATAAAAAATTAAGCATTATCTAAATTCCATTTTAATTTATTTATTCTAATTTTTCTACAACCTTTAGAAAATTCATCAGTATTCATACAACAAGACCAAGCTTTAATTTTTTCTTTTTTTAATTTATAACTTCCAACTTCAATATCAATATAAATTTTTTCAGAAAATTCAAATTCTCTATAAGTTCCAAAATGACTATATTTATATTCTATAAATTGATCTTTTTTTCTTTTTCTTTTTTTTTCTTTTAAATCATCTAAAGTTACAGTTTTATAAGCTTGTAAAAAATATTTTGTAGAATAAGGTTGCATAATAGGAATTATATCATTTTTATCTTGTATAATTAAATCTTCATTTTTTTCTTCATTTAATTTATGAATATTATCTTCACTTTTATTTCTTTTATAAGTTTTTTTATCTTCAATTGATTTTTTAATTTGTAAATCATATGTTTTTTTATCTAAAGGATATTTACTTTCTAAAAAAGAATTTGTAGTTGAAATTGGTTCAGAATATAATATAGTTTTTCTTTTTTGTAATAAATGTTTTTTCATTTGTTTTTTATATTCTTCTTCTAATTTTGCTTTTATATTATCTTCTTCTTTTGCAATTTGAGAAGCTTTTGTTACTAAAGGTTTTAATAATTCTCTTTTTTTAAAACTTTTATCATTTAAATCTTCTTTTTCTTTATATGGTTTAAACCATTTTATATTACTCCAATTATTTATTGTTTTAACTTTATCAATTAAATCTTCATCTTTCCAATTTTTTTGAAAATTTTTCTGTGTTAAATTTGAATTTTTTCCAGTTAATTCATTAAATTTATTTTGATAAGTTTGATACATTTCTTTATTAGTTAAAGAATTAATTTTTTCATAAAATTTTTCATTTCCAGGATTTTCATGTAATATTTTTTGAATAACTTTTTCTCTTTCTAAACTAGTAATTTCTTTAACTTTTTTCATAATTTTTAATTTAAAATTAGTTTCTTGAAGAGGAGTCATATATCTTTTAAAATATCTTGGCTCTTCAAAATGTTTTCTATCATTTGAAATAGGTAAAATATTTTCATTAAATCTATCATAAGCATATTTTTTCCAATATTTTTTAGTATTTTCAAAAGCATTTTCTCCAGAAATTGTATTTAAATATTTTTTTTCATAATCTTCAAATAAATTTGAATTTTCCCATTTTTCACCATTAATATACATATAATTTCTACTATCAACTCCTTCTTCAATATTATTTTTTTCTTTTAAAGGAACTACTTTATAATTATTTAAATTATGTGTTGCTTCAAAAATAGTTTTTCTTAATTCAGGTCTTATTTTTTCTTTTGGATTTACTGAAATATTCCATCTTTTTTTTTTTTTTAATTCTAAATTATCTGGATCAACATAATCTTTAATAAATAATTTTGCTTTTTTTACTTTTTCAGACATAACATTATCTGATATTTTTTTATATAATGGATTAAAATTTAATTTTAATTTTTCTTTCCATTTATTATGTAATCTTGGAATTGAAAAAGTTCTTTCCCATTCTTTATCAGATAAATTTTCTAATTGATTTGAAGTAAATTCATTATTTGAATCATGTTTATGAATTGTTATTATTGCTGGATTTTTTTCTGGTTTTTGATATGGAAAAAAACATGTTTCAATTGATTCTGGATCAACTTCTTTCATTGTTTTTTTTAATTTTTCATTCAGTGAAGATGCTAAAAACATTTCTTTTTTTTTATTTTATCAATTTAAAAATGGAAAAAATTAAGTTTTAGGTGAATATATAATTTATTAATATATTTTTAAATATAATTATATTTTAAAAGGGAAAATAGTAATTATTTTAATTTTTATAGTTAAAAAGATTTAAAGAAAATAATTAAAAATATTCCTATTTTAAAATTTTTATATTTTTTATAATTATATCAATGAAATTAATATTTTTATATTAGAAAAAGTTAGGTTTTTAATTTTTTTTTATTAAATTTTAAATTTATGATTTTTCATTACATATATCAGAACGTTTATATGTTTTATTGTGGAATTTATATTAATATTATGTTTTTCAATATATTCATAAAATTTCTAAATTAAAATTTCTTTATCAATTGTGTTATTTTAATTTTATTATTTTTATATAAGTATTTTTTTCACTTTCATTAATTTGAGAAGATAAGTTGAAGAATTAACATATTTTATTCCAAAATTATAACAATAAGAATCTGTCTTTCAATTTACAAATTGATATCTTTTTTTTGTTTGAAAGATTTTAAATATTTATTATTTATTTATATAACTCTCTTAAATATCTTAAAATAATTTTTTAAAATTAAAAGAAATATCAATAAACTTTTAAATATAGTATTTATTTCATAAAAAATTTAATTCCATTTAAAGTATTTTAAAAATTGACATTTAACTACCATTAAACAATTACATATTTATAATGAGTATATATTATTTAGAATAGATTTATTTTATGAATTATTTTTGACATATAACCTAATTCAGACTTACTGAATTTTTTCATTATTATTAATATTTTTTTATAAATTTTTAGCCTGAATACATAAATTAAAATTTTTTTTCTTTTTCATAAGGAATTTTTTTATTCTTCTCACATTATGAAATTTATCAAAACATTCATTTATCATTTTATTTGTATTAATATATTTAGAAAATCTTTTATTTTTCTTTTGCTTTAATTTTATTCAGAGCATGAACTTTTTAATTTACCTTTAAGAAAAATTTGAGATAATAATAAATTTATTCTTCTTTATTTTTTAATTATTTTTCAAATTTTTTATCTTGACTATAATACATATATAATCAATTATTTTAACTATAAATATTTTTAAAATATATTTTAAATTGAGAGTATTTTTCTTCCTTCTTTTATTTTTATTTAGTAATCAATATAATATTATTATCCACCTCTTCCCTTTTTTGATAAATATATTATATGAAAAGAAGAAGGTAAACATAATATATAATATGTAGAATTTAATATTAGGAAAGTTTTAATTTTTTTTTCTTTTTATTTAAAAGATGGTTTATTCATTAAAATTAATACATAAAAATATCTTGAATAATATACAAAATTATGACAATATTCCTGAAATATTAAAAAAACATGAATCAATTATTCAATAACTACTTTTTCATATTATTTTTTAATAAATAGATAAATATCTTAAATTATCTGGATTTTATAAAAAAATTAAATATAATCAAATAAAAAAGAAAATGCATATGAGTTAGAAATATGAATTTGGACAAATAATATTAGATTATAAAAATTTTTTTTAACAAAAAAATAAAAAAAATATATAAATTAAAAAATTAAATTTAATTTATTTTAATATTTTTTATTTTCAAAAAGAATATTTTTTTACTTTTTTTGTCCATATTTTATTTTATTTTATTTTCTATAATATTTTTTTAAAAATATATCAATTTTCGAAAAAATCTGTTAATAATTTTTTGAATATCAAAAATAATAAAAAAGAAGTATTTAAAAAGATGTTTAAATCCAAAATTTTTATGAAAAAAATATCATTCAAAAATTCAAAAATTTAATAATTTTAAAATAATTAATCAATGTAATGTTGAATCAAAATTTATATTAATTAACATAAAAATTTTCATAAATTTAAATTTAATTTTGTTTTGAAATTCGTAGTAAATTTAAAATATTTTTTTAAATTATAAAATTATGGATCTACCAACACCAATAGCAATGGTTAAATCATCTAAATCATATAAAATTATTTCAAATAAGAATAATCAATTTTATTTAACTATTGAAAATCAATCATCAATAATTAATATTTTATCTTATTACCAAGATGATATTATTAAACATAATTATGAAAAAAAATTAAAATTTGAAGAATTAAAAAAAAATAAATATTTATGTTTATGTGATTCAATTGATGAAATATATAATGAATTGATTAATTTATTAGAGCAAAATAAATCAAATATAATTGAAGAAACTAATAAAATATATTTACATATTCCTACTGTTAATTTAAAAAAACCAGAAATAATATTTTGTATTAATGAAATAATAATGAAAGATAATGAAAAAATAAATCAAAAATGTCCAGTTATTTTAAATCCTCGTTATAAAAATATTTCTCAACTTTTTTTAATAAGCATTTTTATATTTTGTTTTTCCATCTTTATTTCCCTTAAACAAAATAAACTAAAAGAAGGAATAAATAATTTAAAAAATGTAAATAAATTAATAAATAATAAAATAAAGATATTATATGATTTTAAACTTAATAAAAAAATTGAGATTAATTTGTAAGATATATCAAAATAAATAAATAGTGAGTAAAATATATTAAAATAAATAAATAGGAAGTAAAATATATTAAAGTAAATAAATAGTTTGTAATATATATAAAATAAATAAATAGGAAGTAAAATATATTAAAAAAAAAAGAATGTAAGATATATTAAAAATAAATAAATAGTGAATAAGATATTTTAAAATAAATAAATAGGTTGTATTATATTTAAAATAAATAAATAGTGAGTAATATATATAAAAATAAAAAAAAAGAATGTAAGATATATTAAAATAAAAAAAGAATGTAAGATATATTAAAAATAAAAAAATAGAATGTAAGATATATAAAAATAAATAAATAGGAAGTAAGATATATTAAAATAAATAAATAGTGAGTAATATATATTAAAATAAATAAATAGTTTGTATTATAAATTTAATAAATAAACAGGAAGTAAGAAATATAAAAATAAATAAATAGGAAGTAGGAGATATTAAAATAAATAAATAGGAAGTAAGAAATATAAAAGTAAATAAATAGGAAGTAAGAGAAATTATAATAAATAAAAAGTGATTAAGATATTTAAATAAATAAATAGTGAATAAGATATTTTAAAATAAATAAATAGGTTGTTGGATATTTAAAATAAATAAATAGTGAGTAAGATATATAAAAAATAAATAAATAGAAAGTAAAATATATTAAAATAAATAAATAGTTTGTAAGATATCTAAAAATAAATAAATAGGAAGTAAAATTTAAAAATAAATAAATAGAATGTAAGATATATAAAAATAAATAAATAGTGAATAAGATATATTAAAATAAATAAATAGTGAGTAAAATATATTAAAATAAATAAATAGGAAGTAAGATATATTAAAATAAATAATAGTGAGTAATATATTAAAATAAATAAATAGTTTGTAAGATATATAAAATAAATAAATAGTGAGTAAAATATATTAAAATAAATAATTAGTTTGTAAAATATATAAAAATAAATAAATAGGAAATAAGATATATAAAAATAAATAAATAGTGAGTAAAATATGTTTAAAATAAATAAATAGTGAGTCAGATATTTTAAAATAAATAAATAGTGAGTAAATATATTAAAATAAATAAAAAGGAAGTAAGTTATATAAAAATAAATTAATAGTTTGTAAGATATTTTTAAATAAATAAATAGGAAGTAAGATAAATTAAAATAAATAAAAAGGAAGTAAGATATATTAAAATAAATAACATTCTAATAGAATGTAAGATATATTAAAAGAAATAAATAGTGAGTCAGATTTTTTAAAATAAATAAATAGTGAGTAATATAAATAAAAATAAATAAATAGAATGTAAGATTTTAAAATAAATAAATAGTAAGTAAGAGATATTAAAATAAATAAATAGGTTGTATGATATTTAAAATAAATAAATAGGTTGTATTATAAATTTAATAAATAAATAGGAAGTAAGATATATAAAAATAAATAAATAGTGAGTAATATATTAAATTAAATAAATAGTGAGTAATATATTAAAATAAATAAATAGTTTGTAAGATATAAAAATAAATAAATAGTGAGTAAAAGATATAAAAATAAATAAATAGGAAGTAAGATATATTAAAATAAATAAATAGTTTGTAATATATATTAAAATAAATAAATAGTTTGTATTATAAATTTAATAAATAAAAAGGAAGTAAGATAAATTAAAATAAATAAATAGGAAGTAAGATATAAAAATAAATAAATAGGAAGTAAAATATATTAAAATAAATAAATAGTGATTAAGATATAAAAATAAATAAATAGGAAGTAAGATATTTTAAAATAAATAAAAAGAATGTAAGATATATTAAAATAAATAAATAAATAGTTTGTAAGATATAAAAAAATAATTAAATAGAGTGTAAGATATATAAAATAAATAAATAGTGGGTAAGATAATTAAAATAAATAAATAGGATGTAAGATATATAAAAATAAATAAATAGTGAGTAAGATTTTAAAATAAATAAATAGGAAGTAAGATAAATTAAAATAAATAAATAGGAAGTAAGATAAATTAAAATAAATAAATATAGGAAGTAAGATATTTAAAATGAATAAATAGGCAGTAAGGTATTTTAAAATTAATAAATAGGAAGTAGGAGATATTAAAATTAATAAATAGGAAGTAAGATATATAAAGATAAATAAATAGGAAGTAAGAGAAATTATAATAAATAAATAGGAAGTAAAATTTGAAAATAAATAAATAGAATGTAAGATATTTTAAAATAAATAAATAGTTTGTAATATATATTAAGATAAATAAATAGTGAGTAAGATATATAAAAAATAAATAAATAGTGAGTCATATAGAAAAATAAATATATAGTTTGTAATATATATTAAAATAAATAAATAAAGAATGTAAGATATTTTAAAATAAATAAATAGGAAGTAGGATATTTTAAAATAAATAATTAGGAAGTAAGATATTTTAACATAAATAAATAGTTTGTAAGATATTTTAAAAAAAATAGTGAGTAAGATTTTAAAATAAATAAATAGGAAGTAAGATAAATTAAAATAAATAAATAGGATGTAAGATATTTTAAAATAAATAAATAGGCAATAAGATATAAAAATAAATAAATAGTGAGTAATATATATTAAGATAAATAAATAGGAAGTAAGATATATTAAAATAAATAATAGTGAGTAATATTTAAAATAAATAAATAGTTTGTAATATATATTAAAATAAATAAATAGGAAGTAAAATTTGAAAATAAATAAATAGGAAGTAAAATATATTAAAATAAATAAATAGTTTGTAATATATATTAAAATAAATAAATAGTGAGTAAAATATATTAAAATAAATAAATAGAATGTAAGATATATAAAAATAAATAAATGAAATGAAAAATATATTAATGATCATTTGAATAATGAAAAAGATGGAATTAATATTACTTTATTTAATAAAGATGAATATTATTTGGAATTTTATTTATCTTCAAATAAAAATAAAAAATTTGAACTTGAATTATATAATTATTATAGTCCTAAAACATTAAAATTTGAGCCTATTACATTATTACAAAATGTAGATAAAAATAATGAAATATCAAAACAATTAAATAATAAATCATTTGAATATTTATATGATTTTTTTGAAACTATAAATAAATTATTTAATAATTAAAATATTTCATTTAATACTTTAAATCATTTAGTAATTATAGAATTTTTATTTTTAGTTGAAAGATTTTTAATAATTTTTATTTTATTAAACAATAATTTACATTTTATTTTCAATAATAATAAATATTTTAAACAAATTTTCAATCAATAAACAAACAAAATTCGATTTTTAAACATTTTATGGAGTTGAAATATATATTTTTTGATTAAATAAAATTCTTTTAATTAAATTAATAAATTTATTATTATGAATAAAATCAATTAAAATTTTTTTATTTCATTCAAATTTACTTTTTTTTATTAAAATATTCTCTTTATTTCTATTTTTGATATCTTTTTTTTCTTTAATTGAAAATTAAAATGTTTCAAATTTGAAGTTTCTTAAAAAGATTAAAAAATAAATTATGGATAATAAATGGGAATTTCTATTTCTTAAATTATTATTGAAACTTGAATAATCTATTTTTCATTTTTTTCTTGAATTTATTTTTTAAATTTACTATTTCTATTATTTGGATTTTCCTATGATATTTTATATAATAACTGAATATATTTAATGGGTATGTTTAAAAATTTTCTCCAACAAATACATTTTCCTAGTTCCCGGAGTAAAATAGTCCACGTCATGACGAAGAATCAGAAGACAAAGACCGTCTCTGTTATGGAGATACTTTGAATAATACTCGTGAACATTGCAGACAACGTAATGCTCTGCAATGGCCTTTTGCAGGAACTCCTCGTAATCGACCAGGCGGTTATTTCTAAAGATTATCTGGAGTAGGTGGCCCTTACTTCTGTAATCTGTCATGCTGCTATGCCATTAATTTGTAAATAACTCGGAAGAATCGATAAAATGCCCCCCCCTCCTCGGTCTTATAGTCAGTATGCTGATGGGTCGGAGCATTCATAATCTCGTTAAACTCCTTGTCCGACATATTCATATTACGCTTGATAATACGAATATAGTCTTCCATCAGTTTATCGTCATACAGAGGCTCTGCCAACTCTTTCAGTGCTTCTTCGCGAGTCATCTGACCAGTCATTACCAGACTGCTGTTCCATGCCATACGAATATCCTGTCCGTAGCGTTTAGGATTCCAATAGCCTTCAATAAACTTTGTTATTTCATCCTCGAAGTGTTTCTGACCATAGGCTTCGTATCCATATTCTTCGTGCAATGTATCAATCATCTGCTGACGAGTCAAAGGCATCAGGTTAAGCGGAGTAACAGTTTTTACGCCCTTCACATAAGGCAGCCAAAATTTATGCTTGAAACCATTTGTAAACGTATATTTTTTTATTGGTACACTACAATACTTACGAACAACATCCTTGAGATAGGTCGCATCGCCAGTCGGACCTCCACCTTTACCCCAGGAGGCTGGATCGGCAATGATTTCCGTGGCAATGTTGT
>JAJJKW010000051.1:0-24612 GCA_023805745.1 Isotricha sp. YL-2021b | reverse complement strand
AATCCCCAATCCCCAATCCCCATGATAAATTCTATTGCATTATAATTATTTTTTAATTTTTCAATTAACACTTGAAAAAATATTTTAATTAATAACAATTTTAATTAATAAAATTATGAAATAATGAAATATATAAATTTATCAAATTTTTTTAGGATAAGATTAAAATGTTAACATCCAATTTTTATATGACAAAGCTTATTATTTATTAATAAATTCAATTAAATTCTTATTAGGATTAATTATTTAAATTCTTTTTTTGAAATTATTTTAAATTAATGGAGAATAATGAGAATATTAGTTTAACTTTAGTGAAAAAATATTCAATAAATAAAAATAGAAAAATATCAATCTGCTCTTCTTTATTTCTTTCAAATTATTTTAATTTAATTTTATTTGGATTAGGTAATGGAGAAATTATTACTTATTCATATCCTGATATAAAAAAAATAAACTCAATACAATTGCATTCTAAGTCAATAAATTATTTATGTCAAATTAATAAAAATATATTAACAACTGCATCAGACGATAAAACAATTAAAATTATTAAATTATTATTGAATGAAATAAATAAAAATGAATTAAATTATGAAACAATTCAAATTATTTATTCTCATACTAATTATGTTAATAAAATAATATTAATAAATGAAAATAAATTCATTTCTTGTTCACAAGATCACTCAATTAAAATATGGAATAAAAAAAACTTAGATATTACTTATCAATTAGAAAATACTATTTATGTTCATTTTGGAAGAGTTGTTTCAATTGAAAAAATAAATAAAAATGAATTTGCTTCTTCTTCTTGGAGTGAGAAAAAAATAAATTTTTATGATATTATTAATTATAATATTATTTCAAATATTAAAATATCTGGAAATTATACTCCTGAAAGTATGTCAATGATAAATCAAATAATTTTAGTTATAGGAGGAATTGGAAATTTATTTTTGATTAATGTAAATAATCATACTTTAATAAAAAAGATTGAAAATAATTATAGTTATTATTCTATAAAAACAATAAATGAAAGTTTATTTGTTTATGGAAGTTATAATGGTTATGAAAGTATTATATGTCTTAATATTTTTTTTAACAAAAAAATAAATGTAATTTGTGAAAATAAAAGGAATCATAAATATCATGTTAATACTATTTTAAAAATTGATAATAATATTTTTTTTAGTTGTGCTGAAGATGGTACTTTTATTTTTTGGAAAATAATTCATTAGAACAATAATTTTTTTCTTACATCTTTTATATTATAATTTCATTAATTTCAAAAAATCATTTTTTTTGCATTTTTTAAAAAAGAATTCATAAAAAGGAAAAAAAGGATTTTTTTTCTAAATATTAATCTCTTGACATATTTTTTATTGATGAATCACAATTTATTTTACAATTCTTATTTAATCTATAAAACGTTTTTTCATAATCTTCTTTTATATTTTTTAAATTGAAATATTTAATATTTAATTGTTCTAAATTAAAACACTGATAAAACATCCAATTAATTTATTTGCTCATATTTTTAATTTTATCACTTTTAAAAAAAGTAAAATCAATTTCTTTTAAATTTAAACATTCTACAAATAATTTTTTCATATTTGTTTAATTCTTTTGAAAAAAATATTATTTCCTTTCACAAAAAATTGTGTATTTTGAATTAGCATTTCCACATGCAACTTTCACATATTCTCATAAATTTTTTTTTTATTAAAAAATAAATAAAATTTAATATAAAAGAATATTTTCTCTTTAAATAAAATGTAACAAATATATATATATTATTGTTTTTATTGTTTAATATTTTTTATGAAAATTCAAAAATTTTTTAATATTAAATAATTGCTAATATTTTTGAATTAATGAAAGGAAATAATAAAGAAAATCCAGAAGAAGATAAAATAAATACATTTTTAAAAAGAACAACCTTAATACAAGAAAGAGAAATAAGTCCAAATAAAAAAAAACCATATTCAACTTCTGATATTACAAATTTAGAAAAATCAATAATAAAAAGAAAAGAAAATTCATCAAATGATATATCAAAAGAAACAACATTATCCAATACAGATATATCATTAAATGATATGATAAAAATTGCATTAACAAAAGAAATAGATACTAATATTTTAATGATAAAAAGTAATTATTCAGATAATGAATTATTAAAAAAAGGTTTTTCCTTATATAATGCAGAAAAAATAGAATTATTAGGAAAAGGATTTTTTGGAATAATAGAAAATTCAACAGTTGGAATAATGATATTAACACAATATAGATTTGTATTTAAATTTATTTATGAAAAAACAGAAAAAAAAATGAATTTTTCACATGATTTTTTTAAAATACCTTATATTTTAATAACAAATATAGAAAAAAAACCATATAGAGATCAACAAGTCATTTCAATTATAATTAGTGTAAGAGATGGTAGAAATATTCAAATATATATTATTGGAGAAAACCAAATTAAATTTTTTGAAGAATTAACAAATAAATCTTTTCCAAAAAAATTTGATTTATTTTCCTTTCCAAAAGAATTTAATGATGATTTAAAGAAAGAAAAAGAGGAATATAACGGTTGGAAAATATATGATATGTATAATGAATATAAGCGTCAAGGAATAAATTTTGAGGATGAAAAATTTCCATTACGTTTAACAAATATAAATAAGAAATATAATTTAATACCAACATATCCAGATAGATTAGTATGTCCAAGAATAATAACAGATGAAGAATTAATAGAAGCAAGTAAATTTAGAACAAATAATAGAATACCAACATTATCATATTTATATAAATTAAAAGATTCAAATAAATTTTCTGGAATTTGGAGATCTTCTCAATTTAAAGGTGGTTTAATGGGAGGAAATAAAAGTGATGATGATGTTAAATTAATTCATTCAATTGAAAATTTAGGTAATGGAGAATTAATAATTTATGATGCAAGACCTTATATAAATGCTTTAGCTAATAGAGTTAATGGAGGAGGATTTGAAAATGTTGAAAATTATAGTAATGTTATATTAAAATTTTGTCAAATTGAAAATATTCATAAAGCAAGAGATTCAATGGATAATTTAAGAAATATTTGTAATAATAAAAATATTATGTATGATAAAAATTTTTGGAGTAAAATTGAACAAACTTCATGGTTAGATTTTATTATGAATTTATTAAAATTCTCTCATGAAATAAGTGAAAAAGTAAAAAATGGAAGTAATGTATTAATTCATTGTTCTGATGGTTGGGATAGAACACCTCAATTAGTCACTTTATCACAAATTTTATTAGAACCTTATTATAGGACTTTAATTGGATTTGCTGTTTTAATTGAAAAAGATTGGTTAAGTTTTGGTCATCAATTTGCAAAAAGAAGTGGAATTTGTGAAAAAAAAGATGAAAATGAAAGATCTCCTATTTTTATTCAATTTTTAGATTGTGTTCATCAATTATTAATGCAATTTCCTAATTGTTTTGAATTTAATGATGATTATTTAATTTTTATTGTTTTACATTATAATTTAAATTTATTTGGAACTTTTATGTATGATAATGAAAAAGAAAGACAAGATAAAGATGCAAGATATCATACTCCTTCTTTATGGACATATATGCTAAAAAATAAAGAAAAATATATTAATCCTTTTTATGATCCAAATTCTCAAACAGTTATTAGTCCTAATTATGGTTATTATAATATAAAATTGTGGTATAATTATTATTTGAGATATAATTATTGTATTTTTAATAATACTTTTTCTTCAAAGAGTGATAATAAAACAATTTACTTTTATGATAGTGAATCTTATTATAATTATGTGAAGAAAGAAGAAGATAAAAAAATGAAGAAATATAAAAATGCTTTAACTGAATTATTTAGTATTTTAAAAGATAATGAAGAATTAATAAATAGATTATCCTCTGAAACAAAAAAAATATTAGAAAATCCTGAAATCTTAAACAAACCAAAATCCATTTTTTCCAAATTAATTGAAAAATAAAAAACCCCAAAACTATAAATTCCATATACTAACCAAAATTTTCTCTTATTTATTTATTTATATTAATATAAAAAAAAAAAACCATAAAAAAAAATAAATAAAAATTTAAATAACCTTATTTAAAAAAGTCCATAAAGTTTAAATTATCAAAAAAAAAAAATTTTAACAAAAAAAACTTTAAAAAAAAAAATATTTTTTTAGCATTGAGAAGGACTCATTCTATTATAAGTATATCTTGGAGATCCAGTAGCATTACCAGAAGAAGTAGACATCATCATAACATTATTACCACTTCTATTTAAAAAATCATCTAAATTTTTTAAAGATTGTTCTAAAGTAGATTTATTATTTCTTAATAAAGAAACAATTCTATCTTTTCTTCCTAATTGTTCTTTCATTTTTTCATCTTGATCAATTACATTTTCAATTTCACAAATTAATTTTTGATTTTGATTTGTTAAAACCATTATATGATTTCTTAATTTATCATTTTCCATTTGAATATTATTTTTATCTTCATTTAATCTTTGATTCATTATTTTTGAATTTTCTATATCATTACTTAATCTATTTAATTCTCTTTCTCTTTCACTTAATAAATTATTTAATTGGTCATTTCTCTTTTCTTCTTCTTCTCTAACACATCTTTCTTTATTTAAATTATTTTTTAAATTATCATTTTCACATTTCATATTATCAAATTGTCTTTCATAATCTTTTAAAGTTCCTTGTAATTTTAAATTTAAATTTTTATTTTCATCTAATTGACCTTGTAAAAAATTTAAATTTTCTTCTTTGCTTTGTAATTTACCATTTAAATTTCTTAAATCATAATTAGTTTCATCTAATTTTTGAGCTAAATTTTGTCTTTCTTGATCACCTAATTTTAAATTTCTATCTTGTTCTTGACAAATTTTAGATAATTTTTTATTATCATCAACTAATTTAGAAATTTCAACTTTTTGACTTGATTTTATATCATTTAATCCTTGAACCATTTTTTCTAAACCATTTTTATCTTCTTGACTTTTATCTAATTGACATAATAAATCATTTAATCTTTGATTTAAATCTGCTATTTCTCTATTTTTTAAATCTATTTGTTTTGTTAAAGTATCATTTTCTGCAAATAATTTTTTATTAACAGATATTTTTTCATTGAAACCTAATTGTAAATTCTCATTTTCTCCTCTTAAATCACATATTTGTTTATTGAAACATTCATCTTTTTTGTTTTAAATCATATTCTAATCTTATTTTTGCTTCATTTAATAAAGAACAATCATTTTGTAATTGACGATATTTCTGATTTAAACAATCATAATCTTTTTCATGTTGTTCTAATTCAAATATATGAGCTTTTAATTGACTTATTAACATATCTTTTTCTTTACTTTCTATTTTTGCATCATAACCACTTTGTCTACATGGATCATAGGAACTGTTCATTTGGTATGTACTCATTTTTCCGGCTTTTATATATTTTATTTAGTTTTTATGTATAACTTATATTTTAATTAAAATTCAAATAAGATTTTTTTAATTTTATTTTTAATTTTTTTTTATTTATTTTTCATTGATTTTTGGTAAATATTTTTCTATAATATTTTAATTATTAAATTAAAAGTATACAATTAAATCATAAATAGTTTTCATTCAATTTGATAATAAATGATAATAAAAATGTTTAATTTAAATATATATTTTAATTCTTATTTAAATTATTTAATCTTATAAAATAATCTTTTTAATATAATTAGTTAATAATAAATAAAAGTACATAATGAAAATAAAAATCAAAATTTCTTTATTTTGAATTAATTGAATAAATTAAATTTTATTTAACTGAAAATAAATTATAATTATTCTATATTTTAACCAAGGTATAAATTTATCAAAAATTAAATAAATAAATTTAAAATTAAAATGCGCCACCAATTATCGACTTTATCAACTGAAGAATCAAATGAAAATGCAAATATAAACACTTCCATAAGTTTAGAAAATAACGAAAATATAAATCCTAATCAAAATTTAAAGAATTTAATTCAAAGGAGAAATAAAAACAAATTCCTAAATGGAAAAGGTAAAAAAACACAAACTATTCTTCAACAACGTTATTTCGGAAAAAACTTAATAAATTATAATAATGGAGAAATAAATAACACAAATATAAATAATTTAAATGAAAAACAAAATATTTCATTTCCAGTGAAATCTGCTTTTACTCCAATAAATAATTATAATTTTTCTCAACCTTTATTACCAATTGAAAAATGCGTTTTTGAAGCATGTGAATTAGAAGAAATAAATAATCCTCAATATTGTATTGAATATTCAAAAGAAATATTTTCTTTTTTAAGAGCAAATGAATATATAAATATGCCTTTATATCAAGATACATTATTATCAAAAACCGAAATTTCAGATAGATCAAGAAAAAAATTAATTGATTGGATTGTTTCAGTTCATGCTAAATTTAATTTATTACCAAATACTTTATTTTTAACAATTAATTTAATTGATAGAATGATAGAAAAAAATTGTGCTTTTATAAAATCTTTTCAATTATTAGGAGCTACATCATTACATATTGCTGCTAAATATGAAGAAATTTATCCTCCAGAAATTAATGATTATATTTTCGTTTCTAGTAAAGCTTTTTCAAAGGAAGATGTTATTGAAATGGAATATCAAATTTTAGATAAATTAAATTTTGATATTTTATGTATTTCTCCTTATATTTTTCTTGATAGATTATATTTTATTTCTAGAGAAAATAATATTGATGTTTATTATTTATCTTCTATGTTAATTGAATTTTGTTATTTTTATCTTGAAATTATGAAAAATAAACAAAGTTTAATTGCTGCTTCTATGTTTTATTTAGCTTTAAAATTAATTTATCCAAAAAGAAGTAAAATTTGGGATGATAAATTTCAAATTCATACTGGTTATAAAGAAAATAATATTAAAATTGTAATTAAGGATTTTATTAATTATTTTAAAAGTAATATTAAAGATAAGAGAAATAAAATTAACGCTCTTTTTATTAAATATAATCATGATAAATTTGGAAATATTTCTGAAAAATATCTAGGAAGATATAAATAAAATTAACTTTATTATAAATATTAAATTTTTCATTTGTTCATGAAGAGTTTATTATTAAATATATCTAATTATCAAATTTTTTTTATATTGAATAAAAAAACTTCAAAAAAAAAAAATTTTATTATTATATCTAAAAAATAATTTAAAAAAAATCAATATTTTAAAAATTAATCTCTTCTCAAATTATTTTTCTTTTGAACAAACAAATTTTTAATAGTATCAGAATTAACATTAATATCATAACTATTATTATTATCATCATTATTATTATCATTAACAGTAATTTTAGGACCTTGAATATGAGCATTAACATTAAAACCATTAATAAAATCATTAAATTTATCAGTAACATCATTAACAGCATTAGTAGCATTTTCTGCAAGAGAATCTAATAAATCTAAACTTGCTTGATCAGCTTCTTGTAAAGCAAGATCAGCATTAAATTCAGAATCAACTTCTTCTTCACTTTCTTCTAAAATATTCATTAATTCATTTGTTGCATTTTTTGCTTTTTCTGTTAAAAAATCTATTTGATCTGCTATTTTAAAAGCTTGTTGTGAATTCTCATCTTTTTCATTTTTTTCTTTTACTAAATCATTTAATTTTTCTTTTGCTTCTTTTGCTTTTTTTATTAAATTATCTAATACTGAATTATAATCTTCATTTATATCATTTAATGTTTCTTCTGTTTTTTCTTCTGCTTCTTCTTTATCTTCTTTTTCTAAATCTTCTTTTAAATTTTCACTTTTTTCTTTTATTTCTTCTACAAATTCATTTTTAGTATCATTTATTTTTTCAATTACTTTATTAAAAAGAGAATTTAATAAATCTTCTTTTTCTTCTTCCTCTTCATCATTTTTTTCTTCTTCTTTTATTCCATTTTCTGGTTCTTCTAATTCATTATTTTCATCTTCTCCTGTTATATCAGATTTTAAATCATTATAATTTGAAGTCATTTCTTCAAAAAGATTATCTAATTCAGATGCTTTTTCATTTGCTTCTTCTACTATATTTTTTTTTATTTCTTCAAATTTATCTGTTAAAGAATAATCATCTTTTGATTCTTCTTCTTTTTTTATGTTTATATTTGGAATTGAAATATTTATTTTTGGAAGATCAATTATTCCTTTTGATTCATTATTTAATGTTATATTAAATTTTGGAATGTGAAATGATGGTCCTGATATTTCAAATTTTTTATTATTTTTTTCTTTTTTTTTATCTTTTTCTTTTTTCTTTTCTTTTTCTTTTTTTTTATCTTTTTCTTTTTTCTTTTCTTTTTCTTTTTTTTTATCTTTTTCTTTTTTCCTTTCTTTTTCTTTTGATTTATCTTTTTCTTTTCTTTTATCTTTATTTTCATTTTCTTCATTTTTTGAAAAGTCAAAATTAGGAAGAATATCAGAAAAATTAAATGAAGGGAATTCAAAATGTTTTTTTGGTTTATTTTGTTTATTTTCTTTATTTTTTACAGTAAAATTTAATTTAGGTAATAAATCAAATAGAGAAATATTAACATCAGGAATTTCTTCTTCAGAAGATAAATCTAAATCTGGTAATAAATCAGTTAAATTTATTGTTGGTAATTCAATATCTACTCCTTTTTTTTCTCCTTCTTTTTTTCTTTTTGATAAATCAATTTCTGGGAATAATCCTGATAAATTAAGTTTTGCTAATCCATTATTATTATCATTACTGAAATTTAAATTAGATAATAAATTTGAAAGAGAAATATTAACTTCAGGTAGTTTAAATTGTTTTTGTTTTTTTTCATCTTTTCTAGAAAAATTAAAGAAAGGGAATTTTATTCCTGTTCCTGAAATATTAAATTTAGGGAATTCAAAATCTTTTTCTTTTTCTTTTTCTTTTCCTTTTTCTTTCGAGAAATTAAAAGATGGTAAAAATTCTGAAAAATTAAATTTAGGAAATTCAAAATCTTTTTTGTCTTTATCATGTTTTTTATCTTTATCTTTTTTTTTATCTTTATCATGCTTTTTATCTTTTTCTTTTGAGAAATCAAATGATGGTAAATATCCAGAAATATTAAATTTAGGGAATTCAAAATCTTTTTCATCTTTTTCTTTTCCTTTTCCTTTTCCTTTTTCTTTTGAGAAATTAAAAGATGGTAAAAATTGAGAAAGATTTACATTAGGGAATTCAAATTCTTTATCTTTTCCTTTTTCTTTCGAGAAATTAAAAGATGGTAAAAATTCTGAAAAATTAAAATTAGGAAATTCAAAATCTTTTTTATTTTTATCATGTTCTTTATCATGTTTTTTTTCTTTATCTTTTTTTTTATCTTTTTCTTTATCTTTTGAGAAATCAAAAGAAGGTAAATATCCAGAAATATTAAATTTAGGAAATTCAAAATCTTTTTCATCTTTTTCTTTTGAGAAATTAAATGTTGGTAAAAATTGAGAAAGATTTACATTAGGGAATTCAATTTCTTTATCTTTTCCTTTTCCTTCTGAGAAATTAAAAGATGGTAAAAATTTTGAAAAATTAAAATTAGGAAATTCAAAATCTTTTTCTTTATCTTTTTTTTTATCTTTTTCTTTTTTTTTATCTTTTTCTTTTTCTGAATAATCAAAAGAGGGGAATTTAATAGAAGGTCCAGAAATATTAAATTTAGGAAATTCAAAATCTTTTTTTTTTCCTTCATTTGAGAAATTTAAATGTGGTAATAAATCAGATAATGAAATATTAACATCAGGAACTTGAACTTCTCCTTTTTCATCAGTAGATAAATCTAAATTAGGTAATAATTCAGATAAATTTAAAGAAGGTAATTCAAAATCTTTTTTTTTATCTTTTTTTTCTTTTCTAGAAAAATCAAATGAAGGAAATAAATTAGAAAGATTAACTTTAGGTAATTCAAAATCTTTTTTTTTTCCTTCATTAGAGAAATTTAAATTAGGTAATAAATCAGATAATGAAATATTCATATCAGGAATTTCTATTTCTTTTTTATTTTGATTAGAAACATCAAAATCAGGTAATTTAAAATCTTTATTTTTATTATTTTTATCTTTTCCTTTTGAAAAATCAAATGAAGGTAATTTAATAGAAGGTCCAGAAATATTAAATTTGGGAAATTCAAAATCTTTATTTTTATCTTTTTTTTTATCTTTCTTTTTTTCTTTTTCTTTAGAAAATTGAAATGAAGGTAATAATTTTGATAAATTAACTTTAGGTAATTCAAATTCACTTTTTCCAGAAAAATTTAAATTAGGTAATAAATCAGATAAAGAAATATTTGCATCAGGAACTTGAACTTCACCTTCAGAATCAACAGATAAATCAACTTCAGGTAAAATTTCAGTTAAATCAATATTTGGAATTTGAATTTCTTTTTTATTTTTTTCTTTATTATAATCAAATAATCCTGATAAATTAATTGATGGTAATTCAAAATTTTTTTTTTTTCCTTCATTTGAGAAATTTAAATGTGGTAATAAATCAGATAATGAAATATTAACATCAGGAACTTGAACTTCTCCTTCAGAATCAACTGATAAATCAACATTAGGTAATAACTTAGATAAATTAACTTTTGGTAATTCAAATTCTTCTTTTTCATCATCTTTTGTTGAAAAATCAAAAGATGGTAAAATACCAGAAATATTTAATTTAGGTCCATTAATATCAAACATTGGTTTTTTTCCAATTTTTTCTTCTTTTTTATTTTTTCCAAAATTAAAATCAAAATGAGGAACTTTTAAATTATCTTTATCTTTATTAATATTAACTTTTGGTAATTCTCCTTCAACATTAATTTTTGGTAAATTTATTTTAATTTTTTTTTCTTCATTTTCTTCTTCTTCTTCATTATTATCAATATCATTAATATCATCATCAGTAATATTTGTATTAATTCCTAAATCAATATTAACTTCAGGTAATTGGACATCATCTCTAACAGTTCCATCAGAATTAAATAAAGAAAATAAATTATCCAAAACTGATTTTACATTATTTTTTATTTCATTAATTCCATCTTTTATATCTGGTATTTTTTCTTCTAATTTTGCATTAATTGTTGGTCCATCATCTTCTTTATTAATTTCAATTTTAGGTATTGTTACATTCACATTTATATTATCTAAATTTTGAGTAATATCTTCTGTATTTATAGTATAATCTACTTGAGGAGTTTGAACATTTACATTTATTTCAGGACTTTCTATTTCAACATTTAAAGTATTATCTGAATTATCATTTTTTTCTTGTTCATTATTATTATCTTCATTATCTTTATAAGTTCCATTTAAAATTTCTTCTACTTTTGCATCTAATTCATTTTTCATTTCTTTAAATGTTTTATCTACATTTTTAGAAACTGATTTTAAAATATCTTTTGCTTCTTTTTCAGGTTGATTAATTAATGCTTGAACTGCTACTCTTGCATCTTTTACATTTGAATTTCCTACATCAACTGTTATTTCTGTATCATTTAATATTGTTTTTGCATTACTTCTAAGATTATCACTTAATTCTGAAACAGAGGCATAAAGAGTTTTAAATTCTGCTTTTTTTAAATTTTTTTTTAATGAATCTACTTCAATTAAAAGCAAAATCAAAAATATTAGTTTTTGATTTAGTTCCATTTATTTATATTATTTTCATTTAAATTATATGCTTTTTATATTTTTTTATTTATTTTATTCGTTTTTATTTTTATTTATTTTTATCTTTATCTTCTTATATATATTTTCTAATTTATTTATTTATTTGAATGAAAATTTGAATTTTTTAAATTTTTCAGATTTTTATATAAAGATTTCTTTTAGAATATTCTTTTGGAGAAAAAAATTATTTATTTTTCCTAAGTATAAATAAATGAATTTAGTTATGTAAATTATTATTAAAACAATTAATAATTTTATAATTATTCTTTTTTTCTTTTACACTTAAAAAAAAAAAATTGTTAATTAAAAAAATAAACAATATATATAATAAATTTTTTAATTCATTGGAAACGTACTAAATATAAATTAACATAAAAAGTATATAACTTCTAAATTCTAAAAAAAATAATATAAAATGAAAACAATTTATTCATTAATATTAATAAGTTTATTGGTCAATATTCTTGCCGATGACAGAGTAGTACCTGATCATCGTTTTCCAGTCGAACAACAACAACAAACTGAAAAAAAACAACAACAACAGCAAAATGCCGAACAACCACAACAACAAAAACAACAACAAATACACCAACAACCCCAACAACAAAAACAACAAGTACATCAACAACCCCAACAACAAAAAAATCAACAACCTCAACAACAAAAACAACAACAAGTACATCAACAACCCCAACAACAAAAACAACAACAAGTACAACAACAACCAGAAGAAATTCATCAACAAACTCCTCATGAAGGATCTGAACATCATGAAGAAGAAAGAAATGAAGAACCAGAATTAGAGCCAGAAGATACAGTATTCGAAGGTGGAAATGAAATTGTTTTTCAAGAAAATGTAGAAGAAGCTCCAGAATCAGGAATAAAAGATGAAGAATTATTTGAAGATGAAGGAACTTCAGAAGAAATTGAATCAGTTCTTTCTTCATTATATGAGAAATTAACAAATGATCAAGAAATGATGGATAGAATTTTTAATAAAGATCAAAATAATCAATATGAAGATCTTAATAATTTAGATGTAAAATTAGAAGATGTTAATAATGAAATTTTACAACATCAATTTGATATAGATGATAAACAAAATAAAAAAAATGCTCTTGATGAAAGATTATCAGAAATAGAAAAGGATATAGCACAACTAAAGCAATTAATAGAAAATGTAAAAGAAACTGAAGTATCAGATAATAAAGAATTAGATGAAGAAATTTTAGAAAAAAATTATATATTAGAGCAAATAGAAAAAGTAATTGATATTTTAAAAAGACCAAGAAGAGTTCATCATGAAAGAGGAGAAGAAGAACCACAAGAAATAGAAGCTCCAGAAAGTAAACTTCAAGAAGAAGAATTTCCAGAACAACAATTTGATTTTCCTGAAGAATTACAAGAAGAAAATCAAGAAGAAGATGATGATAATGATGAAAGAAAATTAAGTAGAAAAGAAAGAAAGAAATTAGAAAAAGAAAGAAGAAAAGCTGAAAAAGAAAGAAGAAAAAAAGAAAAAGAAGCTGAAAAAGAAGCAAGAGAAGCAGAAAAAGAAAGAAGAAAAAAAGAAAAAGAAGCTGAAAAAGAAGCAAGAGAAGCAGAAAAAGAAGAAAAAAAATCAAAAAAAAAATCTAAAAAAAAACAACAACAAGAACAACAAAGTTTATCAACTGAACAATCATTTATAGAAAGAAGAAAAGGAAGAATAGATATAGAAGCAGCACTTGCAATTCTTAATCATTTAGTAAGTAAATTAAAAAGTGAAATATTAGAACAAACTGCAGAATTAAAAGATAATTCAAATGAACAATTAAATGATTTAGAAAATAAATTAAATGAATCAAATGAAATTGCAGATCAATTAAAAAAAGAAATTGAAGAATTAAATGATAATATTGATAAAGATGAAGAAGAAATTGGAAAATTAAATGAAAATATGATTAATATAAATGAAGAAAGAAGTGATATAAATAAAAAAGGAGATGGAAGATTAGAAAGATATATGAAAGATAAAGCTAAAAGAGATAAACAAAAAGAAATTATTGATGAGATTAAAGAAATATATAATAATGATATTTTACCAAATGAAGATATTTTCCCTGATACAGTTTCCAAATTAGAAAAAGTTACTAATGAATTAAAAAATTAAATACAGTATTCTATTTATTAAGTGAAAATGTTTAATTTTATTTGAAAAAAAATGTTAGTTTTTTTAATGTAAAAAAATTATTATTTTTCATTATTTTTTTTTTTGAATTATTAAATAAAAATAATAAAAAAAGTAAATTTTATTATATACTACTTCAATAATTCAAATTTGGAAACAATTAAAAAAAAAATCATTAAATAATAGTAATAAAATTATCATAATTGGTATTTTCATTTTTATTTATTAAAATGAAAATTATAAAGATTTCTTAATTGAGCATCTTCATTTTTCTTTAATTCATACATTTGCATTAATTCATCATATTCTTGTTTTGCTTGTAATAATTCATTATTTAATCTTTCTTTATCTGCAGTTAATTGATTATAAGTTTCTTGTAAAGAATTTAAATTTGATTCAACCAATTTTTTATTTTCTTTAATTGATTCTAAATTATATTTTGCAGCTAAATTTTCTTGAATTGCTCTATTTAATTCTTTTTGTAAATTTTTTTTCATATCTCTTAACATTGTTAATTCATTATGATCTTTTCTATTTTTCATTATTTCTTCTTCTGCCATTTGTTTAATTTTTAAATTTTCTTCTTTCATTTCTTGTTCTTTTAATTTTGAATTTTGTAAATTTTGTGTTATTTCTTTAAATTCTTTTTTTAAATTAGATTCTTTTTCTTGAAGACTTTGAATTTGTTTATTTAATTTATCAAGCTGATATTTTTCTCTATTTAAGCTTTTGGCAGTTTTAATAACCATTCTTTCATTCATTTCTTAATTTATATAATAAAAATAAAAAAATCAAATTATATAAAATTATATGATAAAACATTATAAAAATAAAAACAATAATAAATTCAAATAAAATAATTTTTAAAATGGATTCTCAATTAAATTCAGAAATATGAGAAAAAAATGAAACATTATAAATGATAGAAAACAATTTAACAATTTAAAAATATGATAAGAATTTCTATTATGAATTATTTTCTTTTCAATCCAAAATTACTTATTTAAAAGGAAATTCTCCTTATTATGAAGATATTAAAAATAGAAAAAGATAATTTTTATTCTTGTCAAACTTATTCACTTTTTGGAAAATTAATGATTATGAAAATATAAAATATTATTGATAGAATTACTCATTGTTCAATTTAAATTAATATTCCAAATTAGTTGTAGAGATATTTAGGTTTCAAAATATATAAAATATTGTCTATTAAAATAGTTAATGCATAGGTTAAAACTTTAACAAATATATATGATTTAATTTAAGGAAATTGTCAATATTTTAGAAATAATTAATTATTAAAAATATTTCTTTTGAAAAATTAATGATAAAGAAATGAAAATCAAAAAAAATATTAAAATTATTTAAATATCCTGTTTTATAAATATATTCATATTCAAAGCTATAAAATTCTAAGATTTAATAATACTTTTTTAAATTATATAGATTTAATGAATTATTTAATTTCATTAAATTATTACATTTTAAAAAAGCTATTTATTTATTTATATTTTAATAAACAAAATTTCGAGTTATTTTTTTGTTGACAATTTTACCATACTATTTAATTGATTTATTTGAAGATTCATTCTTTTAATCAAATTTTTAAGTTTTAGTATTTGCTTTTTATATAGGGAATTTTCTTTTTTAATCTTTAAATATTTATATTTAATATTTGAAAATTCGTTTAAATATAATGAATTTTGTCCATTATATTCATTTTCAGAAAATAAAATTTTATTATATTCTTTGGATAAAAGATATTCACTATTAGAATTTATATGATTATTAATAAAATAATCTTCGTAATTAAAAGTACTATCTAAAGAAGAACAATTTGAAATATCAGAATCAATATTATTAACATTCACTTTATATATAACTTTTTTCCTTTCATTAAATAATTTGAATATAAAACCTTTATATGCTTTCTGTTTATATTGATTCTTTTTCTTTAACTTAATATTTTTATTGAGAATAAAAATTGCTTTTGAAATTGAATTTCTCTTTGAATCTTTTTTATTAGTTATTTCTTCAATTATTTTTTTTTCATTTGGATGATTTCTGTGGTGAAAAATAATTAATTTTTTTAAGTCTATCGGATTATTCAAAAAAATTTCTCTTCTTTGTTCTTTTAAAAAATCAAAGTCTTTCAGTTTTTTTAGACACTTTTTAAAAATATTTATCATTGAATCTTTTTCTCTAATTTGATTAAATAATATAAATTTATCATTTTCAAGAAAATGTTTTTCCTCAATTAATGAATTATTTAAATATTCATTATTAATTTCAAATAATTTTTCTTTATTACTATTTAAAACAATCGAAAGTAAATTAATATCTTCAATTTGTTTTAATCTTTGTTCATTTAATTCATCTAATATCTTTTTATATATTATATTTAATGAATCAGAAGAACTTATATTATTTTTATCAAGTTTTTGAATATAATTTTTAATGATTTTTATTGAATTTTCAAATAATTCTCTCAAAAATACTTCTTTTTTTTTTTTATATTTATTTTCCCTGTTTAAATCTTGAACAATAATTTTAAAATCTAAAATTTTCATATAATTTTTCCAGATACTATTTTTCATTTATAAATTCTTAGAAATTAAAAACAAATAAAAATTTAATTTAATATTAAAAATTTATTTTTTAAATTTAATCATCTTCAATAACTTTATTATTACTTTCTTTAACTTTAACTTCTTTTTCTTTATCATCTTCATTTTCTTCTTCATTTTCATCACCATCATCTTCATCATCATCTTTAAATAAAACATCTTCATCTTCTTCATTATTTTCTTTTTCTTCATAACTACTATTTTGACTTTTATTTTTAGGAGAATTATTATCTACAAAACTTTCATTTTCATTTTCATCTCTTTTATCAGCAAAATAATCACTTTCATCTTCTTCTTTTTCAATTAATTTTTCTTTTTCTTTTTCAATTTCTTTAACTTCACTATAATCAATTTCATCTATTTTTCTTTCATTAAATTCATAATTAAATCCATATTCTTTATACCATTTTTTTATTCTTTTTATGTCTGGTTCTTCAATATCTTTTGGAATTACTATTATATCTCTTTCTCTTTTTTGATTTATATAATAATTTTCATTTCCTTCATCTTCATCATTATTTTCTTTTTGTGATTTTTTATGTTTTTTTAATGTTATTTTATCTTTAATTGGAGCTAATTTTAAAGTATGATCATTTTTATTTAAAAACATTAAATATCTATTAAATAATTCATATTCATTTGAATTTGTTATAATATAATCTTTTTCATGAGAAAAGTATTCAGCTTGATTTATATTTTCAATTTCTTTTTTTTCTTTTAATTTTTCATTTTTATAAAGAGAATATATTACTTGATTATCAGGTTCAAAATAATCATAATTATCTTCTTTTTCATTTTTTCTAAAAAGAAATCTATCTGGAATTTGAATTTTTTCTGATAAATTAATTTCTTGATTAGGATCAATAGGAAAAATATATTGATAAAATTTAGAATTAGGATAAAGATCCATTGGTAATATATTATAAACTTCTTTAATTGTAACTCCTTCTTTATTAGGATGTTTATCTCCAATTTTAATATTTTCTATTTCTTTAAAAGATTTTTTTATTTCTTCTTTAATATCTATTTTTTTTCTTATTTCAACTTTAGGTTTTTTTATCATTGAATTTCCTTTATTTTCAGAAATAACAGTTAAACTAGGAGTAAAAAAAGTAGATGCTCTTAAATAATATGGTTTTTCTAAAAGTACATTTTTTTTCTCAATTGGCATTTCTTCTTTTCTTTCTATAATTTCTAATATTTCTTTTTTTAATCTTTTTTCCTTTTCTGTCTTTTTTTTACTTATTGTTGTTAAATTTGGAATAATTAATTCTAAAGAATTATTAATAAAATCTTGATGAATACAAGTATTTAATTTTGGATCAGTTATAATTTCATTATTTTTTCTTAAATCAAAATTCATTGTTAATAAATCAGTCTTACAAAAATTTTGTAAAGAATAAGGATAATGAAATATTTTTGGTGGTATTATATTTGTTGGTAAATCACAATATAATTTCTTTTCATAAACATATGAATCTGAAGAATTTATAAAAAGAGGAAAAATTCCTTTTGGAGTATTTTTTACTTGAAAATGATGATGATGAATTTGATTTTGATTTTCTTGTTTATTATTATTATTATTTTCATTATTGTTATTTTGTTCTAAATTGTTCATTTTTATTTAAATGATTAAATATTATTATTTAATGTTTAATTTTATTTTGTAATTTAGATAATTTAAAAATTTATAATAATATAAATTTAATTTTTTATTCAATATTTTCAATTACGATTAATTTTGTATTATTACTATTATCTTCTTTTTCATCATTTTTATCTTTTTGATGTTTTAATATTTTTTTGTGAAATAAAAAGTTTGGAATTATATTCTTTTGACTATTACTTTTAATGATTTTTTTTGGTTTAAATAATTTTTTTTCTTTTTGGAAATCATCATCTTTTTTATTTATTGTGTGTATATAAAAATTAAGATATTCTTTATAGGGATCACTTTTATTTTCTCCTATTACTTTTTCTCCAACAACTCTATAATTAAAATCTATGTTATCCTCTTCAGTTGAATTTTTTAAATTTTGTTTTAATTTTTCTTCAATTTCTTTTTCTAAAATATATTCTTTTGTTTTTCTTCTTTCAATATATTCTTTTTCTAATTTATTTTCATATATTTTTCTTTCAACTTCATGATTTTCTATTTTTTCATTAAAATCAAGTAACTTTTTTTCTAAATTTTTTTTATTAAAAAAACTTCTATTTAAAAATTTATTAAATAATTCAATTCTTTTATTAACTATTCCATCTCTTTTAGAATATGAATCAATATATAATTGAGGTTTTCTTTGGAGATTTTGAATTATATTTAAATACTTTTGCGTATTTTTTAATTTTTCTTTTTCTTTTTGTTTTTCCAATTTTATTCTTTTATCTTCAATTTCCCATTCTTTTTTTTTTTCCTCATAAATTTTATTAAATTCCTCAAAAAGACTTTTTTGAGCTTTTTTATTTGATAAATTTAAGATATTATTTTCTTCTTTTTTCTCTTTTTTTATATTTATTGAAGATCTTGAATTTGCTTTTTTTAAATATGGTAAATAAATATTATTAAATAATGATTCCATAATATCCCATTTTCTGTCAAAATTTTCTCCTATATATTTTACATTTTCTGCTTCATTTTTAACAATATTTTTTGTATTTTTATAAATTGGAAAATCATTTGAAGAATTTAAATTATTTATTGATTCATTATTATTATTCTCAAATAAATTTGATATTGTTGAGGAAGGAGTAAAATTATTTTTTGAATTTAGATTTGTTTTTGATATTTGATTAGAATTCAAAATTTGACTTCTTTTTTGAATAGTAATTTTACTATCATTGTTTGTATTATTATTTATATTATTTATTGTTTCTTTATATAATTTACATGCTTCTTTCCCTCTTTTTGTAAATTTCATTAATTTTTTTATATCAATCATAGAGTCATCTTTTTTAACAATTTCTGAATTATTTTTATTTCTTTCTTTATATGATAATAAATTCATATTTTCTTTTGAAAAAGAAAAATTTTCTTTATATCTATTAAAATTTTTAGTATTTACAATTCTTTTTAAATAATTTTTATATTTACATATATTATCATTAAATTGTTTTGCCTCTTCATTTAATAAAGAATCTAATATATTTTTTTGAGATAATTTTGAATTTTCACTTAAATTATTTTTATTAATTTCTTCTTTAATAGTTTTCTTTCTTATTGAAGGCCAAAAATTTTTAGATTGTTCCGTACTATTAAATTCTTCCTTTTGTTTCACATCATCTTTTGTTTTAATTTTCTTTTCAAATTGATTTCTATATTTTTTCTCATTTTCAGTAAATTCTTTTGTTTTAGAAATTATTTCTTTTCTGATTTTTATAATTTCATCATTCTCTTTTTTATTTATTTTCTTTATTAATTTTTGATTTTCTTTATCTATTTCATTACTTTGAAAATAATTATCATTTAAAATATTATTTGATAATTTGTAATATTTTGGTTTTTGTTTTATTAATACAGATTCTAAACTATTTCCAATTTTTACATCTTTATATCTTGATTGACTTAATTTTATAAAATTATTTAATTTTTTTCTTGAATTTTCATCAAATTCAGAAAAAATAGAATCAATTTTAATTCTATTTCTAAATCTATCAGTATAAGAAGAAAATTTATCAAATAAATTTATAATTAATTTATTAGTACTTGATTCCTTTAAATTATTCATTAATTTATTTTATGTAAAATTAAATAAATTTAAAAAATAAAATTATTGAAAATAAATAAAGTAAATATAAAAAAAGTTTATTAAATTATGATTATAAGTTTGAAAAATATGGAAGAAATTCTTGTATCTAAATCTTTTATTCATTTAAAATTAATTTATTAGAATATATTCTTGAGCATTGATTGTCAATTTTAACTTTATAAAAAGAAATAAATTAAAAAAATGAATAAATATTAAAACTGCGTTATTAAAAATAAAATAAAGAAAATTTAAAAAAATTATTAAAAAATGTACGAAGATTCCTCCAATACAGAAAATGAAATAAACACTCCAAAAACAGAATTATCCATAATGAAATTTATAGAAAATAACAAAACAGAAGATTTAGTAAATTTAATAAAAAACAAATTAACAAAATATGAAATAGCAGAGATGAGATTTGGTCAAAATTCAGAAACAATTTTGCATAGATTAATTATAATGGATATTCAAACATTATTTTCTAATTCATTTTTTGCATTAAAAGAAAAATTTTTAAAAGAAGAATTTACTCAATTTATAAATTTACAAGATACACAAGGAAATACAGCATTATTATATGCAGTTTTTAAAGGAAATTATGATATAGTAAAAACTTTAATTGAAAATGGAGCAGATTATACTATGAGAAATTTTATGGGTTTAAGTGTAATGCATATGTGTGCTCAAGGAGATAAACCTGCTTTATTAATATATTTTAAAGATAAATATAATTTAGATATTTATGATAGAGATTTTAATGGTAATACTCCTTTACATTGGGCTGTAAATTCAGCATCAGAAAATTCTATTAATTTTCTTATTTCTTGGATGAAAAATATTAATTTTGTTGATAAAAAGGGACAAACTCCTTTACATATTGCAATACATACTCTAAGACCTAAATTAATTAAAAAATTATTATATAAAGGAGCTAATTTATATATTAAAAATAAAAATGGAGAAAGTGTTTATGATATTATTTCTGAAAATAATGATAATAAAGAATTTGAAAATGTTTTTAGAGTTGTTACTGAAAGTAAACCAATGAAATATTGTATTTATAGTGAAAATAAAGAACAAGAATCAAAATGTTGTAATGTTAAAAATAAAAAATTAAATTTATTTAATTCAATAATGTTTCTTACATTACATATTCTAAGTGAAATATTAATATATTTTATTCTTCTTCCTTTTGAAGATACATTACTAAATAATATATTATTTTTCTCAATAATAACATTATTACTTTTCTCATTTATTTTAGTTCATAAAAGTGATCCTGGAATAGTAAAATGTACAATAGAATTATCATGGTTAGAAATGGTAGAAAATAAATACTATATTAATAATTATTGTCCTTATTGTAAATGTCAAAAAACAATAAAAGTAAAACATTGTCATATATGTAAAAAATGTGTTGATGGATTTGATCATCATTGTAATTGGATTGATAATTGTGTAGGAGAAAAAAATATAGGAAGATTTATTTTTTTTATTTTAATTGTTATTTCAAATTTAATCTTTAGTTATTATATTGCTTTTAAAGCCTTTTTATCTAAAGAAAAAGTGAAACCTGCTGAAGATAATACTACTTTCTTTGTTTTTTCTTGGATTTATATTCTAAATACTAAAGATATGGTCGCTGTTTTTATTATGAGTATTGCTATTTTCTTCTTTTTTCCTGTTTGCTTTGTTTTATGGGTTCAAATTAAAAATAGAATTTTTAAAACAAGGAAAAATTAATGTTTTAAAATATTTAAAAATGATTATAAAAATTATTTTATAATTTTTTTTGTAAAATTTCTTCTTATTTTTTTAATTTAATATATTATTTCCTTAGGCAATAAAAAGAGTTTATTATAAATGTAATTAGAAAAAAGTTAATCAACAATTAAATTAATTTTATTTAGATGAAAAAATTGAAAAAAAAAATACTAATAATAATTATTATCAATTTTTTTATAAATATTAATTTTTTTTCTTTTAATCACATGTTATTTTTAATGTAAATTATAATTCTTTTAGATAAATATAAATGATATAAAAAATGTAAATCAAAAAATTAAAAAAAGAAAAAAATATATCATTAAATTGATAATAATCAAACAATTAAAAAAAGGTTAATAATTAAAAAATTAGAAAGGGATTCCTTTTTTTGTATTCTTTATCATATTTTCCTCCATTTTGTTATAATTTATTTTTCACTATATTTCTTTTATTTATTTTTTTCTAGAAATTACCAAATTTGATTTTTTGAATTGATTATAAAACTTATCAAATCATTTTAAAAAATTATAAAACTCGTAAAACATTAAAAATCTTAAAATAGAAATAAATTCAAATAGAGAAAATAATGTATCATTTTTTGAATAAATAATAAAAAAGAGAAAAGGGATAATGAAAACAAAGATTCAAAATAGAAAAAATAAAAAATCTTTAAAAATTAAGATAATTAAATAAGGGTTTGAATCTTTATTTCGTGTTTAATAAAATATTAAAAATTATCAAAATAAAAATATAGAAGAAGATTTATCTATAAGTTTATAAAATTAAAAAAAAATTATTCTAATATTCAATAATTAGATAAAAATGAAATCAAAACAAAATAATTTAAAATATATAAATGAAAGTAAAATAGAAGGTCATGGAAATCCAATTTCTTTTAAAATGTTAAGAGAACTTGAAAAAAAAAGTGAAAATTCAATGTGTAAAATAGATTATAATGGACAAAAACGAAGTGGATTTTTTTTTAAACAAAATATTCAATCAATAAAATATTATAATAAATATTTTTTAATTTCAAATAGTCATGTAATAAATGATGAAGAAGATTTAATTAAAAATTCTTCTCAATTTTTAATTATTTATAAAAATAAAGAAAAAAGAATTCCATTAAAAAATAGAATAAAAATAATAAATATTGATTTAGATTATTTTATAATAGAAATAAAAGAAAATGATGGAATTGAAGATTTTTTTATAATTGATGATTATATAATGAATAAACAAAATGGTAGTAAATATTTAAAAAAAGATATTTATATTGTTCAATTTCCTGAAGGAAGGGATTTATCATTTGCACAAGGAGAAATTAAATCAATTAAAAATGATAGAATAGAACATTCTATTTGTACTCTTCCAGGTTCTTCTGGTTCTCCTATTTTAATTTATAATAATAATAATTTTAAATTTTTTGGTCTTCATAAAAGAGGAGGAATAGGAAATAATTTTAATTTAGGAATTTTTATGAAATATATTTTAAATGATATTAATTTAAAAAATTTTGACAAAAATAATAATAATGAAATTATATGTGAATATAATATTGAAGAAGAAGATACAATACAAATATTAAACTGTTATGAAGAAGTGAAAAGAAATAATCCTGATTGGAATTGGAATGAAATTAAAGGAACTGAAAATGAAAAAGAAATAAAAGAAAAATGTGAATTATATTTTAATAATAAAAAGATAGATTTTTGTTTTAAATATAATTTTGAAAAAGAAGGAAAAAATATAATTAAAATTATGTTGAATAATTATTTAAAAAATACTAATTTTATGTTCTGTGGTTGTTCTTCTTTAACTTCTTTAAATTTAGATAATTTTAATACTATTAATGTTAAAAATATGAGTGGAATGTTCTCTCATTGTTCTTCTTTAACTTCTTTAAATTTAGATAATTTTAATACTAATAATGTTAAAAATATGAGTTTAATGTTCTCTTCTTGTTTTTCTTTAACTTCTTTAAATTTATCTAATTTTAATACTAATAATGTTACTAATATGAATAGAATGTTCGGTGAATGTTCTTCTTTAACTTCTTTAAATTTATCTAATTTTAATACTAATAATGTTACTGATATGAATAGAATGTTCTCTTTTTGTTCTTCTTTAACTTCTTTAAATTTATCTAATTTTAATACTAATAATGTTACTAATATGAATGGAATGTTCTGTTATTGTTCTTCTTTAACTTCTTTAAATTTATCTAATTTTAATACTAATAATGTTACTGATATGAATAGAATGTTCTGTGATTGTTTTTCTTTAACTTCTTTAAATTTATCTAATTTTAATACTAATAATGTTACTAATATGAGTGGAATGTTCGGTAAATGTTCTTCTTTAACTTCTTTAGAGACCAATGATTTTAAAATAAAAAATGAAATCAAAATTATTTAATTAAACATAAAAAAACATCAAATATCCAAATAAAAAATAATTTTGAAAAAGTTAAAGGAGATTGTTTTTGATTTAAAAAGAAAAAATAATATTTTTTATATGGGGATTGGGGATTGGGGATTGGGG
>JAJJKW010001879.1:0-24653 GCA_023805745.1 Isotricha sp. YL-2021b | reverse complement strand
TTAATAATAATGATAATAATAATAATAATAATAATAATAATAATAATAATAATAATAATAATAATAATAATAATAATAATAATAATAATAATAATAATAATAATAATAATAATAATAATAATAATAATAATAATAATAATAATAATAATGATGGTGAAGAAGAAAAAAATAATGATATTGATTTGAAATTTCCAGTTTATGGATTAATGAAAAAAATTGATAATGGGTTTAAAAGAATGGAAATTATTTTAGATTTAATTGATAAATTATTAGAAAAGTTTAAAACTTTTTTGTCAAATGATGAACTTGCTAATGATTCTGATTCTTATTTAATTAAAAATGCTAATGCTATGGAAAAAAGAAATAGTTTTTTATTAGAAAATAATAATTTACAAGATGAAAATAATGGAGAAAAAAGTAAAAAGAAAGAAGAAGAAAATAAAATAAAAAAAAAAAAAACAAATTCTTCAATAAAAGGAACAAAAGCACTATCTCATAGAACAATAAGTTCATGTGAAAGTGGAGAAACAAGAAAAGAAAAAATTTCAACATTAGATTTAAAAAATAATAATAATAAAATACCAGATTGTCAAGAAGAAAAAGAAATATTAATATATAAAAGATATAAAAAACTTAGATTAGATTTTTATAATAAAAAAACAGGTAAATTTGATGTAACAAAAATTCCAGATATATATGATAATATAAAATATGATATAATACATAATAGAGATATATTAGATGATAATGCATATGAATTATATGAAAATATAGTATTAATATCTCATTTTTTAATGCCTTTTGAATATGGAATAACAATAAAAGAAAAAATAGATATTGGAATTAAAATAATTGCACCATTAATGAATAAAATATATAAAGATTTAAATTGGTGGAATTATAATAATCCTTATTTTGAAAGTAATATGAAAGAAAATAATAATTGGAGTGGACTTGATCAAAGTAGAGTTGATACATATGATATAAAAAGTGCTTGGAGACATGTTAAAACTAGATTTTATTTTACTTGTGCTTCTCATATGTACGCTTTAATTAATTTATTAGTTTATGGTTATAATTCTTTTTTATTAGGTGATAATAAAAAAACTTTATATGAATTAAGAAATATTTTTGATTTAGATTATTGTTCTCATGTTATTTTTAGATTATATGAAAATTTTAATGTTAAATTAGATGATAATAAAAGATTTAGACTTGAAATTTTTTTGTCTCCTGGTTCTAGTAAAGATCCAAGAGAAGCTAATGAAGAACATTTAATTAATGTTTCTTCTTGGATTATTTTAAATAACAATTTAACTTTTCAACAAATGAAAGAATTTTTTTCGCAATTTGTAGGAATTGATTGAAAATAATTAAATAATACTAATTAAATTTTTTATTTATTTCTTTTTTATATTATTATATAAATTATATATCAACTTGAATATAATTATTTTTTAATGAAAAATTCATTAATAAATTTAAAAATAATCCAAATAAAGTTATTATTATACATATAATATATAAATAAAAAATATATTCATTATTGCTATTTTTTTGAAAATCAATGTTATTTTTTTCAAATCCAAATGAAAAATTCTCATAATTTAAAAATAAATTATAATGCTTTAATATATTCAAATTAAGAATCCATACATTAGAATATTTGATTATATAAATTTTACTTCTTTTACTTTTTAAATCAAATATATCATTAATATTTAATTCAATTTCAACATCATTCATTTTTAATGATATATTGGATAAATCATATAAATTAAAATTATTTTCACAATCTAGATAATGTCCATTATAAATATTATCTAATTTTACAACACATTTACCTTTTGATTCTTCCATAAAAATTTTAAATAAATCATATCCCATTGGTTCTGGTGCTTGAATTATATCATTAAATGAATCAAAAATAACATCAATTAAAAAATAATTATTAATTATAGTTTTATTTTTAGAAAAAATTAAGGAATCTAATGAACAAGAGAGTAAATATGTTTCATTTAAATAATGATTAAATGATAAAGGACAAAATCTATATTTTTTATTTTTAATTTCTGAATCTAAAATTAATTGAATATCTGATTTGGATTTATATAAGATTTCAATATTTTTTTTTAATATTAAATTCATATTTTTCATTGATTCAAAAAGCATATTTGTTTCTTTATTTTCTTTTTTTAATCCCAAACCAAAAAACCCTGCAAATTGAAAATTAAAAAGATTTACTGAAAATTCATTTACTAATATAAAATTAAAAGGTATATTTGTTTTTTTAAATTGAAAATTATTATTCAATTCATTTCCTTTAAGAATTAAATAATTTTTATTAATATTTTTGTTAATAATAATTGACGAATTAAATTTTTTGACTGATTTATATCCATATTTGGTTATTTGATTACTAAAAAAAATAATATTTATACTATTGAAATCTAATATTATTGGATAACATTGATATAATTTCTCATCAAAGCAAAAATTAAATTCAATATATTCTAAATATGAAAAAGGGAAATATTCTAAATTTTTTAAATTACATTTATAATATATTTCATAAGAAAATGTTATTAACAACAACATTTTTAAAATTTTCAAGCTCATTTAATAGAAAAAAATAAAAATTATTAAAAAAAATAGACAATCAATTTGTTCTATAAAGAAAAAAAACTTCAATGAATAAAAAATCTACATCATCAAAAAAAAAAAAACTATTAACTAATTCATTATAACATCCTTTTCTTAATAAATCGAAAAATAGTGATAGTGTTTATAAAAATTTTAAAAAAATATTTTTTGATATAAAAATTAAATAAAAATAAATCTTAAACAAAAAAAAAAAAAAAATGACAACTCAAGATATAGATTTACAAAGAGATGAAATTCATCAAGCAATGGCAATAGAAATAATGGAACAAATGATGAAAGGTGAAAGTAAAGCATCATCAATAAATAGAGAAAATATATTAAATATAATACAAAGAATAAAAGAAAAGCAAGAAAATTATATATTATGTCACAAAAATTTAAAAGATGCAAATGATGAAAAAATAGCTCAATTTTCAGAACAACAAAAATTAATTTATGAACCAATTTTACAAAATGTAAGACATAATTGTGATTTTGATATTCCATTATTTAAAATTGGACAATGTTGTGGTTCTTGGAGAGAAAGATATGCAATTGTTGCAAAAGGAAGTTTATTCTCTTCAAAAAAAACTTTAACTATTATAAATGAATTTGATAAAAAAAAAGTTAAAGATAAAACAAAATATTTAAATTCTGCTATTGTTACTTTAGAAAGAAAAACTGAAAAAAAAGCTGGTTTTGAATGGCAAAGAAATGATTTTGATTATAGAATGATTATTGAATATATTGATAGAAAAGTAAGAAATGAAAAAGGAAAAATTGATTATAAACAATTAATATTATATTTTCATACTCTTTCAGAAATGGATTTAGCTAAAAGACTTTTATTTGGAGGAATAAGAGAAGATGAATATCTTATTGATAATTTAAAAAGGATTGGAAAAACTATTGAAGATTCTTTTACTTTTTATGGTTTATTAAAATTAATATCTGTTAAAGAACAAGTTAAAAAAAGAAAAAGATTATTAAGTGAATTAAAAGATATGTCTACAAAAAGTATGAATGGTTTAATTAATTTTGGTAAAAATACTTTTAAAAATTTTAATCCAAATAATATTAAAGATATTAAATCTTTTAATGAAGATAATTCAGAAATTGAAAAAAAATCTTATATTCATGAATTTGAAATAAGTCATAAAGAAAGATATCCTCCAAGATTAAAGAATGTTAAAAAAACAGAAGATTTTGAAAAACCTAAGAAAAATGATTATATTCCTTCTGATTTTAATCCTATTATTACTTCACTTCCAGAAACTTCTACAATAGATTCTGGAAATATTCAAAATATTAATGATGATAATGATTTATTTAAAACTTTCCCTGAAATGAAAAATAAAGTTACCAAATTAAAAAATTGTTTTCCAAATTTAAAAGAAAATAATAATAATGCAAAAAATGTTGATTTTATTATTAAAAAAGGTGTTATTGTTGAAAATAATGATAATAATAATGAAGTTATGAATGAAGATATTGTAAAAAATGCAAATGGAATTAAAATAAATAAAAGTGAGCCTGAAATTACTTTTTATGATGATAATGGAAATGAAGATTCTTTAAAAACAGAAGATATATATAATATATCTAATGTAATTTTAAATTGTGGAAATAATCTTAAAAAAAAAGAAGATAATAATTTAGTAATATTGGGACCTAAAAAAGATAATGGAACATTTTATACTTATTCATATAATAATAAATCAAATACTCAATTTGTTGACCCTGAAAAATATGGTTTAAAATATAATAATGCAGATTCAAATAATCAAAATAATTTAATTTGCTTACAAATATTCCAATTAAAATATAATATGAATAAAAAAGATTTAAATAATTTAATTCAAAAAGCAAAAAAAAGAAATATAAATATAAATCCAAATAATCCAAAAGATGATTTTTACTTTTATCATACTGTAGAAATAGGAAATAATCAAAAGAAGAAATCAGATTTAGTAAAAGCAAAAAAATATAATAATGAACATTTCATAACTGAATTTAATAATGAATATTATTTTATTCCAGAAGAAATTGAAAATAAACCTATTAAAGTTAAATGTCATTGTATTCCAAAAGATTGTTTTTCAAATATTGAAGAAGATAAAAAAAAATTATTTGTAGATTATATGAATCCATATAATTTAGGTGAGACTGAAATAACTAAAAAAGATATTGAAGATAAAAAATATGAATATCCTTTATTTAAAGATAAAAATCCATTACCAGAATCAACTAAATTATTAGTTTTAGCTTTTGAAGATTCTAATTCAAATGAAAAAATAACAAAAGGATTAAAAGGAAAAGATTATTCTATTGGAAACGAAACTTATGTAGTAAAAACAATAAACAAAAAAAAAATAAATTCTGCAAAAAATAATTGTAATTATGATGATGAAATTAAAGATAAATATTATAATTTAAATTATGATAATGATGAGAATATATTATTTAGACCTCGTGATGATATGAGTATGAATTCTTTTATTAATGATATTAAAAACGAAGTTTCTGAAGATGATTTAGAAAAAATTAAATCTAATAAAAAATTCTTATTTATTCCTCAATGTGAAAAATTTGTTGATAAAATAACATTAGAAAATTCAAATAATTTAAAATGTTTAACTCAAGAACAAAAAGATGAAATTTGTAAAACAAAAAGAAAAGGAGAATGGATTTATAAAGCACCTAAAATAAATGTTAGAACTTTAAGTAAGAACTTAGGAGTGAATAATAATAATAAACAATTAAATCAATTAAATTATTTTTCATTAGAACCAGAAATTTATAATAACAATGATTTAAATAACCCTGAAAAAATGTATCCTATAACAGAAAATAATTTTAATTTATTAGACATGAATGATTTAGAAGAAGATAAATGTAAAAATTTCGATAATTATAAATGGAAAGTATCAATGAAATTAAATGATAAAGAGCAAATGAATACTTTTGTAAAAGCATTACAAAATTTAAAACAAGAATCAAATTTAAAAATGGAAAATGATAAATCAAAAAAAATTACATATTCAAAAACACTTGCTCAATGTGAAATACCTGAAGATGATAATGAAGAAAATATTAGTATAAATATTGATTCAATATTATTAAATGATCAATGTAAATTAAATGAAAATTCTACTTTAGAATTAACTGCTCAAACTGGAGCAAATGTTTTTGGAAAAAGTTTTTTAGAATTATTAAAAGAAGAAGAATATGATTATGAAAATTCACTTTTAACAATTCCTGATGTTAAAAATCAATATGATTTAATTAGACAATCTAAAGGAGGAATTGTTCCAATAAAAGAAAAAGAAATACAAGCAGAAGTATTTAATTCACAAGGTCAAAAAATATTTTTTAAAAAAGAACAAAAAAATATTCCTAAAAAAGGAAATCAATTATATTTAAATATTCTTTTTAAAGGAAAATCAGGTGGAAATAATAAAGAATTTTTTTCTCCAGTTGATATAAGTAAAAGTGTAGATTATGGAGTTTGTCCAATATATTTAAAGAACAATATTGATAAAATATATGGTATTTTAGTAGTTGAAACTTGGGATCCAAAAGATGGAAATGATTTTAATTATTTATTTAAAAAACAAAATGAAGAATATATTAAGAAAGGAACTTTTTATGGTAAAGATAAAATTCCTCTTTCACATGGTTTTTATGAACCAAATGTTTTTAGAAGAAAAATATTAAAAATAATAAGTGATAAAGAAAATAAAAGTAATGAAATTGTCAATAAACTTTTACAAAAAGAATGTGCTAAAGATTATGATCTTGATAATAATAATTATTCTAATGTTAAAAGAGATAATGATCCTAATAATTTAGAAAATTCTTATCATACTTATTTAGGAGTTGAAAGTTTAAAAAACCAAAAAATTGAAGGATTCTTTGAATTATATGCTAAAAAAGAATGGAATTTATATTTTAAAAATTTCTTTAAAAATGATAATTATGGAGATTTAAAATCTGGATTTGAGAAATTATATAATAAAAAAGAAGAAATTTTTAAGAAAGAAGGAAAAGAAAGAAAATTAGGTGAATTAATGTATTTAAGTCTTCCTTCAAAAAATGAAAGAAAAATTATATGGGAAACACTTTTAGAAATTCCTAAATTATATGAATTAACTGAAAAAAAAATGAAAGATGAAGAAAAAAAACAATATGAGCCTATTGAAGAAGAAAAAGAAGAAGAAAAAAGATTAAAAGAAGAAAGTAGAAAAAAAGAAATTTATATGATTTTATCAAAAAAAGTTAAATCAGGTGAATTAAATATTATATTTTCATTAATTGATAATGATTTAAATTACATTCAAAAAAATGAAATTGATATTGATAAAATTAATGATATTAGATTAATTACAAAAACTTTTTATTTATGGACTCAAAAAAATATTTCAATAAATGTTAAAAAGAAAAAAGATACTAGATATGTTTATTTCTCTGGTGTTCTTCCAATTGTACAACAATTAAATTCTGAATTTGAACCTTATGAAACTTTTTGGATATTAATTGGTTTATCTCAATTTATAGATTTATTCCAACAAGAAAATCCATTTTATAGTGAAGATATGAATTATGTAAATTTATATGTTTTAGTAATTAAATTAATTCTCGAATGTCATTATAAAGATATTTACAATAAATTTTTATCATTAAATTATCCAATTGAATTTTTTATTTCACAAAATATTAATTCTTTATTCTCTGATTATTTTACAAAAAGTTTAACATTAAATATATTCGATATTTTAATTTATGAATCAACTTATTATAAAAAAATTCTTGGAGATTCACTTCAATATCTTAGAATATTATGTACTATTCCAATAACTTTAATGAGTTTAAAACAAAAAGATATATTAGAATGTCAATCAGTTTCTGAATTAGAAGTTGTTATAAAAGATATGATTGTTGAATCTTATAAACAAAAAAAATTTACTGATTTATTAAAAACTAATGTAAATAAATTCTTTCAATGTTCTTTTTTTGATAAATTTTTGTCTTTCCTTAATATTAATAATAATCAAGATGTTGCTTGGGATAATAAAAGAGATTATATTGAAAAAAAAATATTTTATCATTTTAATAAAATAAGAGATGAAAATAAAAAATATTTAAAAAATTTAATAAATAAAGATATTATATATCAAGGAATAGAAGAATTTTTTAGTTCTTATGAAGAACAAATAAAAGGAAAATTAAGAGATATTATAAATTTATATGATTATTCAGATATATCAAATAAATATGAAATAATATTCAGAATAAATAAAATAAAACCTTTAATGTTTGAATCTAATTTTAGTATCCCACAAAAATTAATTTTAGATGTTGTTTTTTCAGAAGGAATTGTTCAACCAACAAATGTTCAACCTCAGCCAGAATTTCAGATTAAAATTAATTATGATAATGTTAATTTTGAAATTAGGAACATTGAACATTTAATTATTAAAAAAACTTTTCAAAATCAGAGATTATCGAAATTTTTAAATATTATTATTAGAGATGAAAATAATAATAATCCTTTATATACTTTTTGCTTTAATTTACATAGATTTGAGACTATGAAAATGGAAAAAATTGTTCTTGAATCTTTTGATAAAAATGAAAAAAAATGTTTCCTTGAAATTATGTTATTTAAATATATTAATAAAGAATTTGAAAAAAATAATATTTTATTATTAAATACAATTTTTGGAGCACCTGAATATTATCATAATTTAGAAATTGAAAACGAACTTAATTCTTATTATATTAGCCCAAATGATTCATTTGAAAAGTTAATTAAAAAAGAAAATAATGAGATTAATATTTTTCTTGAAAATGCTGATATTATTCATAATACACTTGGTTTTTTTTACAAAAAATTTAATAATATTCCAGAAGAATTTGATAAATATAATGACAAAAAAAATTCAATTCAAGACCAAAGTATAAATAATGATATAAGAGAAATTTTAAGAAGAATATTAACAGAAGATGACGAAAACACATTTATGGATTGGTTTAATCAAACTGATATTTCTTTTGAAGAAATTTTATATATAATAATATTAATGGATTCTTCAATATTTATGATTTCAGAAAAAATTCGTTTATTATTTAGAATTGCTCAAATGAAAAGTAAAATTTTATTTAATAATGAAAGAGCATCAATTACTAAAATAAAAGAAATAATATATGCCTTATATAAAAGGTTTATGATTTATTTCAATAAAAATGATGTAAATAGAATGATTGATTTTATGATGAAAGATGAAAAATTATTTAATATTAAATATGTTTTTATATATAATCCAAATAATGAAAATGAAATTAATAAATTAAGATATGATGAAGAAAATTATAATATTATAATAAATGATAAAGAAATTCAAGATAAAATAATATTTGATAATATTATCACTACTTTTAATGCTTATTTAAATTACTTTGCAAACCATTATAATATGAAATCAATTCCACAATCAATTGTTAAAGAAATTTTATATCTAATAATAATCTCTGAGGAAGATAAATTAAAACTATACAAACAATATAATTTAACATCAATTAAATTAATTTTCTCAAAAGATAATATAAATTATGAATTAAATTATGATATAGATTATAATGGTAAAAAAGAAATAGAAATAAAAGAAAAATTCAAACAAATATTTCCATTAAATGATGATGATAAAACCGATAAAATATTATGCAAAAAAATATCCTATTTAGAAATAACAAATTCATATCAATTAGGGGATGAAAATAGTTTAAATAGTGATATAACATTTTCTGAATTTAAAAAGCTTTTATTTAAATTACCCTTTTTACAAGATTTATTTAGAATATCATTATCATATATGAGTGGATCAGACCAAATAACAAGAGTACCTTTTAAAGAACTTAAATTAAGTTTTATATTAAATAATGAAGTATTAGAAAGTTATATTTTTGGTAGAGATATTGATTATGTTCCTTCAAAAATGGAATGTATTTATGATTTATTTAAAGTATTAATTGAAAAATTAAATAATCAAACAACTTCAAATGGAATAATTGATGAAATTAAAAAAAATTTATTTAGTCCTAATATTTTTGAATGTAGACTTCCAAATAATGATATTATTCTTCCTTTTGAAAGCTTTGATTCTAATCCATTTTTAAACCAAAATGATAGTTGTGAAATTAGAATTATTTACTTTGATAAAACATTTACCCTACATGATAATAAATTAGTTAGAAAAAATAATGGTTATTGTAAAGTATTCTTAAATAGAGATAATTTTGAGTGGAAAAAAGCAAAAATTACAGAAGATAATAAAGATATTCTTTTAAAAAGCTTGGATTATAAAATGAAATTCCCAGGTTTAGAAGAGAATATAATTGAAGAAAATTAATTACTAAATGACTTTATAATATTATCAATTTATCATAAAAATTTATTATTGATAATATTATTGAAAGAAATTTATTCTTTATATTTAAAAATATAATTATTAAATATTATGAATTTTTTTTTAATTATCAAACCTTACTTAAAAAAAATAACAAATTTATTAAAATCTATTTTAAACCTTAAAAAAAAAATTAAAAAAAAAAATATAAAAAAACAAAAATATTTTTAAATCAATAAAAAAAAATAAAATGTTTTCAGAAATAAACACAGATTCCTTTATAAACATAACAGAAGATGGAGGAATAAAGAAAAAAATAATAACAGAAGGAACAGGTTCCTTAATAACAGAAAATCAAGAAGTAGGAGTAAAATATTGTGGTAATTTAAAAGATCAAATATTTGATCAAACATATAAAGAACCATTTAGATATACAATAGGAAATCACGAAGTTGCAATATGTTGGGAAATTGCAGCAAAAACAATGAAATTAGGAGAAAAATCGGAATTTATTATTGAACCTAAATATGGTTATTTATCTGATAAAAAATCTAAATTACCTAATTTTACTTTTACTCTTGAAATTGAAATTGTTGAAATTAATCCTCCTAGTAAAAAATTAATTGATATGAATATTTTTGAAAGAGTTGATAAATCCAAAAAATTCAAAAAAGATGGTGTAGATAAATTTAAAGAAAATGATATTGAATGGGCTTTAGAAAAATTCGAAAGAGCTATTTATTTTATTGAAGATTTTTCTTTTCAACAAATTGATGATAAAGGATTTGTTAAAGATAAAAAAAAAAATATTTTAAAATGTTTAAATGATTATATTCAAGAAAATAATAATTGTGATAATATTGATAATGAAGATAAGGAAAATGATAAAATAAAAAATAAGAATTTTGAAAATAATGAAAAAGAAGAAAATAAAGAGGAAAAAATAGATAATATAATAGATGAGCATAAAATGGAAGTTGTTCATAATGAAGATAAAAAATATGAAAATAATATGGGATTTGATAATAAAGAAGAAATTAAAGAAGAAAAAAAAGAAGAGAATAAAGAAGAAATTAAAGAAGAAAAAAAAGAAGAGAATAAAGAAGAACCAAAAGAAGAGAATAAAGAAGAAATTAAAGAAGAACCAAAAGAAGAGAATAAAGAAGAAGTAAAAGAAAACAATTCAAATGAAATAAAAAAAGAAGATATGATAATAAATGATAAGGATAAAAATGAAAAACAAGAAGAAAAAGAAGAAGATGATGAAAATATAATTAATACAGATAAAAAAACAGTAGAACAAGCATATAAAGAATCTCAAGAATTATTAATATCATTATATACAAATATAGCAAATTGTCATAATCATTTAAAGAATTATTCAAAAGTTTTAATATATACATCTTTAGGATTAAAATTAAGAAAAACTCCAAAATTATATTATTTCAAAACAATAGGAGAAATATATTGTCATCAATTAGATACTGCAATTGAAAGTTTTAAAGAATTACAAAATTTAGTTAAAGAAGAAGATAAAGGAATGGATTTTTTGAAAAAATTAATAGAAAAAAAAAAAGAAGAAAAAGAAATAAGAGAAAAAAAATTTATGAGATCAATTCCAAGACAAATTATCTTAGAAAATAAAGAAATAAAAAAATCAATATATCCTCCTAAAGAAATAAATCCTTTAAATCCAATAGTTTATATGAATATTAAAATAGGAGAAAAAATAAATAAAATTAAAATAGAATTATTTAATGATATTGTTCCAAAAACTTCAGAAAATTTTAGATGTTTATGTACAGGAGAAAAAGGAGAAAATTTAAATTATAAAGGAAAAATATTTAATAAATTAATTAAAAATTTTATAATTCAAGGAGGTAAAATTGATGAAGAAAATAAATTATCAATTTATGGAAATAATTTTGAAAATGAAAATTATTATTACAGTCATTCTAGAGAAGGTTTATTAAGTATGGCTAATAAAAGTTATGATTCAAATGGTTCTGAATTTTTTATTACTTTAAAAGATTCTATTTGGTTAGATGGTAAAAATGTAGTTTTTGGAAAAATTATTGAAGGAAATGAAATTATAAAAGAATTTAATAAAATTGAAATTGATGAAAATGATATTCCAAAAATTCCTATTATTATTGATGATTGTGGAGAAATTAAAAAAGATGCTATATAAATTTTTTTTAATTTATATTTATTTATAAAATATTAAATATAATTAATTTTAATTAATTTTTTAAATAAATATATTTATCTTAAAAAAATTGATATAAATATATATAATATTCCCATTTTCTGAAAATTGAAAAAATTTCTTAAATTTTAAAAAAATAAAATTAAATTTAAAATAAGAAAATTCAAATTTAATTTAGAAAAAATGAAAATTAATGAAAATATATCAAATAAAGAAAGGATGAAAATGAAAAACTATTCTTAAATTTAAAAAAATTAAAATTCAATTACAAAAAGTACAAAAATTCATAATGTTCAAAACTCAAAAAAAAACTCAAATGATGAAATTAAAGAGGAATATGAATTCAGAGAAAAAAAAGAAATTATTCAAGATGATACAGATGATTAATAAAAAATAGACAATCTAATAAAAAAAATGAAGTTTTAAAAGAAATTGGTAAAAGAAAAAATATTTTCAAAAAATTTTGATATAAAATCTACTTGTATTTGATAGATGATTATATTTAATATTCAATTTGAGAAAAAGATAATGAAATAAGAGAGCAATTTTAAATTTTATAAAAGAAAACCTAACTCTGTCAGTTCTTTATTTAGAAAATACTTATAAAGAAAATTAAGCATTGAAAAAGATGATAGAGAAAAAGAAAATAATAAAGAAGAAAAAAGAAGTAAAAAAAGGAAAAATATTTTAATAAACTAAAATTCAAAAAAAAGAACAATTATTTATTGAAGTTCAAAATTATAAAACAGATTATTAAAAAGAGAATAAAAAACATTTGAATGACCAAATTGAAAAAAAAACTTTTTAATGGAACTTTAAAAAAGAAAAAAGGAAAATAAAAAGTAATTAAATAAAAGAAATAATTATAAACAAGAAAAATAAAAATTAGAAAATAACTTTAAAAACTTCAAAAATGATATTGAAAACGAAAAAAAAAAATGATAACATTAAAAAAATGAACTAAATCAAACAAAGAAAGGAATAAAATTATTAAATATAACTTTTCAGGAAATGAATAACATTAGAATAACAAAGACAATTAAATATTTTAAACTTAAAGTAATATTATTATATTATTTCCAATTAAAATTCTTTATGAATAAATAAATACTAAACTAAATTCTTTTTTTTTATTATTGTTAAAAATAATTAAATAAAAAAAAACTAAAAACCTAAAATAAAATGGAAAAAAAAGGTCAAACCTATGATAAAATGAATACAATAAATTGGCCAAAAGAATTTTTACCAGGAACAACAGATAATTTTTCTTCAAATGAAGTAATAATAAAAGGTTTAACAACAAAAGAAGTATTTTTATTTATAGAAGATGCATCATTATGGTCAACATATAATAAAAATATAGTAGAAGTAAAAATGAAAAATCAAAAGACAACAAAATTAAATGGATTATCACAATTTAATTATACAATTTTAGGAATTCAATTAGAAGCTTCAATAATAGAATATATTCCTCCAGAAAAAAATAAAGAAGGAAGAATTTCTTGGTATGCTTTTTCAAATGAAGATAAAGATAAAAGAATTGATATTGTTCATTGTTGGTTAATTGAAAATCTTAATGGAGGAAGAGTTAGAATTTTAACTCAAGAAAGTCAAAAAGGAATTCCTGCTGTTAATTTTGCTAATTCTCATCCTAATATTATTATTAATTTTAATCAAGATTGGTTAGATTTACTTGTTAAAATGGCTTTGAAGTATAAAAAAAAATAAGTTATTTTTTAAAAATATTAAAAATGTATTTATTTTTGTTATATATCATATTAATTTTTTTTTTAAATATTTTCATATTTTAAAAGTTAATTTTTTTTTTATTTTATTGAGTTTATTTTATTTTTTAACTTTTTTTATTATTAATTATTAATATTTTGTGGAGATTCTGGATTTGATTTATATAATTCATTTGGATTTATTGTATATTTTTCTTCTTCATTATCTAATTCTTCTGCTCTTTTTTCCCATTTTATAGCATTTTCTTCTATTTCTCTTAAAACAATATCTGCTTTATCAATTAAACTTTCAGATTGAACTTTTGCTCTTTCTGCATTTTTTTTTCTTCTTTCATTTTTAATTTTTTCACTTTTTTCTTTTATTATTGTTTGATAACTATCAATTGAAGGTAAAGAATCTGCTTTTAAATATTTTTCTAATAAATATTTTCTAATATCGAATTTTTCATCAATATGAGTTTGATTATTTGCTATATCTTTTACCATTCCTATTGTATTATTATAATCATAATTTTTTAATTCATAATTTGGAGATGTTATAAATGGTAATGTATTATTTTGATTTTCTTCTTTATTTTCTTTATTATTTTTTTCTTCATCATCAGATTTTCTTATATTTTTTCCAAATCTTTGAGAAAATCTTAATAATTTTTTCATATCTACTTTTGGTATTTCTTTTTTTTTTTCTATTTTTTTTGGTTTATGTTTTTCATAAGTTAACATTTTTAAATCAGGTTTAAATACAAAATCTTTTTTTTTTATATCTTCACCATTTAATATTTTTTCTCTTAATGTTTTTAATTTACTCTTATAAATATCAATTTCTTTTTTAAAAACTTCTGTATCATTTTCAATTATATAACTCACTATAAATTATATAAAAGAATCTTACTTATTTCTGTAGCTTGATTTATTCTTTCAGGTGAATAATATTTTGTTTTTGGTCTTAAACGTTCAAAATTTTTTTTATCTTGGAATATAGAAACTCTTCTTTCATTAACTTTTTTATTAATATTTTGTTTAATTTGATTTGTTGGATCAGAATTTTCATTTGTAATAATAATATGTTCAGCTAAAGCATTCATTTCTTCATATAATTCTTTATTTTGATTATATTTCATTGCTTCTTTATCTTTATCAATTTTTAATTTAGTGAAAAATTTATCTGATAATATTTTTCTTGCATTTTCCTTATTTTTTAATTGAGATTCTTTTATTTGATTATTTAAATTTCCTCCACTTTTTAAAGTTTTATAACGTCTTATTGATTCATTTAAATAGAAATTAAATTGATCATTTGCTTTTTTTTCAAATTCTGAGAATATTAAATTACATTTTATTCTATTTTTCATTTCTTTTGTAAAATTCATACTTTTTCCAATAAATCTAGGAATTATTTTATTTACTTCTCCTACATGATTTTCATTTGATGGAGTTTCATTATTAAAATTCATTTTTTATTTAAATTTTATTGTTGTAAAAAAAAAATGAATAAAAAATAATAAAATATATTGTATATATATTAATTAATTAATGATATTTCATATGGAATATTTTTTTATTTTGATCAATTTGAGGAACATCATTGTCTTTTTCTCTTGAAAAATCATTTAAAATTTCAAAAGTATTTAAAACTTCTCTTGGAAGTTTATATTTTTCTCTTTCTAAAGTTAAATAATATTGGCCTTTTATTATTTGAATTCTTTCCGGATTTACACCATATTTAGTTTGAATATAATTTTCTTGACCTTCTAAAGAAGGACTATTTCCCATTTATTAAATATTATAATGTACAAAAAAAATTTATTTTTATTGGAATTTAATACAATAAATTATTATATTTTTAATATTTTAATTACAAAACTGAAATTTTTTTATTTTAAAGATTTTATTTCATGATTTTAGGATTTAATATAAGTTCTTTTTTTGATTTGTTTTTTTTTTTTCATCTCAAAAGATTCTAAATTTTTATATTATTTAATCTACTTGATTTTAATAAAGAAGTTTGTTGTTCATTACTTGAATTAATTATACTACTACCAGCATTTATTAAAGATTTACTTCTTTCATTTTTATTTATTGAATTAATATTATATTTTTGATATGCTGTTATTTCATTATTTTTTGAAATAATTGGATGATTATTTTTTTTTCCATTATTAATTTTATAATATTTTGAATTTGAAAGTGGTCTATATATTTTTGTTTTATTATTTGGGAATTCTTTATTTACAGATTTTGATTTTTCTACTTTATTAAATCCACTTCTATATGAGTTTTTCTTATAATGTTTCAAATTATTTTCTATTTTATCATTTTCTTCTTTTTTTAATTCTTCTTCTTTTTTTTCTTCTTCTTTTTTTTCTTCTTCTTTTTTTTCTTCTTCTTTTGTTTCTTCTTTTTTACCAAAATCTATAGATTTTTTTGCAAATATGTTTACTGTCTCCTTATAAGTTCTTTTTTTTGATTTTTTATTTTTATGAATGTTTCCAAAACGATTTAAAACTTCATCATCTGAATTTTCATTTTCACTATCAATTAATAATAATTTTTCATCATTTTCATCAACATCTAAATCCCTTAATGAACTTTTTTCAATTTTTTCATATGAAAATATATTTTTTCTTTTTTCTTCTTCTAATTTTTTTTTTCTTTTTAATTCTTCTTCTTTTAATCTCCTTTTTTCCTCTAATTCTTCTTCTTCTTTTTTTTTTAATTCAATTTCTTTTTCTTTTTCAATTCTTTCTTCTTCTTCTATTTTTAATTTATTTTCTTCTTCAATTTCTTTTTTAGATTTAAATAATTTATGTGAATTTGGTATATCTGATTCTTTTAATTTACTTGTTTCAAATTCATATTCATTTGTTTTTTTATAAATATTACTCAAATGATTGATTAATTTATCATATCCATCAATTCTTTTAATCAATTTATTTTTCTTCATATTTTTATTAATTTCAAATTTTCTTCTTAAAATAAAATTACTTGGAATTTTCATTAATTTTGGTTTTTCAATTTTATCATTTAAATTGATTTGAGTAATTCTTTCTTTTAAATCATAAAAACCTTTCAATTTTCCTCTATATATATTTGGATCTGTTATTCCTATATAATTATCAAATTCTTCTTGTGTTTCATCATAATTTAAATTATTTAATCTTTCGTATTCTTTTTTAGATTTTTTAATTTGGTTTTCTGTTTTTTCAATTTTAACATTGTTTGATTCTTGAGGAATGTATTTATTATTCATAAAATTTTTATCTATGATTGAAGGATCTTCTGATTTTATTTGTTTTATTCTTTCATTTAAATGTTTCAATTTAATTAATAATTTATCTTTTTTAAAATCATTCATTGGTAAAGCTATTTTCCAAAATGTTTCTTTAAATTGTTCAAAAGTCATTAATTTATTTGTTGAATTTTTCAGAAATAATGTAATTAAAATTTCTTTTTTAATTTTTACTTCAAAGTCTAATAAGAATTTGGAAAATTCATCAAAATTTAATCTTTCTTTTTTATATGCCATTTCATCAAAAGTAGGAGAATTTAATTTAAGATTTTGATGATATGCATAAAAAAAAAATATTTCATATAAATTATCATCTAATTCATCTTTTTTTAAAATTATATTGTCATTTGAAGATTCTAAAAGTTTAACATGTGTTTTAATTTTACTTATTTTCATTTTTAAAGTATTCTTATTCACATGATTTGTTTTTTTATTTTCAATTTCATTAATATCATTATTATTCTGATTATCATTTTGATTATTATCATATTCTTCATTAATATTTTCTTTATTTTGATATTTTTTAAAAAGTTCTTTTTCATCATTAGTTATTTTTTCCATGAATTTTTCTTTTTCTTCTTTTAGTTTATCAACAAAATCTTGTAAAAATTTAACATTTTGACCACTTTTTTTATTATTATGAAGTATATTTTCATAAGTTTTAATTTTTTTATCAATTTCATTTTGTTGCTTTAATAAATTTCTTATTTTCATTTCATCATCAACTCTTTGAGGTAAATTTGAAATTTTTTCATTTAAATTTTCATTTTCTTTTTCAATTCTTTTCATAATTTCTCCATCAAATAAATCTTTAATTTCTTTATTTAAATCATTATCATCATTTTCATTATTTATAATTACATATTTATGATTTAATTGTATAAAATCTGCTATTATAATAGGAAGAGTTTCAACATAAAGAATATTCTCTTCTTTTAAATTTAATTCATATTCATCTTGAATTGATATTTCATTTGATTTTATAATTCCTTCATTTTCTTTATTTAATTCTTTAACTTCTTCAAATTTATTTATTATTCCTCCTTTTTTATTATATTCTGTCATTGGATAATAATCTGTAAAATCATCTGCAATTTCTTCAATTGATTTTAATTTAATTTCTTGTTTTAAATTTTTATTGTAATATATTTCATTGTATTTTCTTATTTTGTCTGATAAAAAATTATTAATTTTATCTAATGCTTTTTTGAATCGTTCTTCTCTTTTTATTTCTGGAATAAAATTTGAAACAAATAATTCATTTAAAGATGACATTTTGAAAATAGAAATATTTATTAAACTACATATTTCTTCTAATAGTTGTTTAAATGAGGAAAATTTTATAATTTTATTTCTAATATTATTATAATTATTTTTATCTTTGACAAAATATAAAGTATATAACTTATTAATTTCATTTTTATAGATTTCAAACTTCTTTTTGAGTATATATAAAGAACGATATGAAATTGAAGCAAATACAGGATCTTCTTTTTCAGAATTATATAAATTTTGCATTTTTATTGAATTTTTTATTTGAAAATGAAACTTATTACAATATTTAATTTAATTTTTATACTTATTAAATTTAAAAAATAAATGAAAAAATATTATTATCTTGATGAAATTGAAGAATCAAATGATAAAGTAGAAATAATTCCTTTTAGAAGAAGAGAAAAAAGAGATATTAGTTTAAGTCAAATTACAAAAGATCCAATTAATTTAGAAACAAGTTATAAGAATTTAAATCATATTATGAATAGTAAAAAATATAATGATTTTCCTGTAAAAAATAAAAAACAATCAATTTTTGTAAAAAGATTATTAAATGAAATTTTACCTGAAAAAAAAATTATGAATCGAAATAATGAGAATTTGATTAAATTAAAAATAAATAACATTCCAAAACCAAAGAAAAATTTAAAAGAAAAAAATAAAAGTATAAGCTTTTCTGAACAAAAATCTTTAAATCAATTAGAACAATCTAATCAAACTGCTATAAAATTAGATTATAATTCTGAATCAATATTTAAAGAAAATAAAGAAAAAAATCCAATTTATTTGCCTAATATTGAAAAAAACATTATATTTACTGATAAAAATAAAAGCGAAAATAAGATAGAAAAGAAAAAAATGAAGAAATCATATTCAGAACAAAAATTATATAAAAAAAATTGTAATCTGAGACATCATCAATATAAAGAAAAGTTTATTGAACATTTTTTAACTCCTCTTAATAGTTTTATAAATAAAGATTTTAATTTATTTACTGAAGAATATGACAATCTTAACAATGAAATATCCCAAAAAATTCAAAATAATAGGAAAAACATTAAAAAATTTTTACCTCCAAAAATTCCTTTTTTATATTCAAATTATAAATATTATTTTAATGGATTGAATTATTATAAATTTAAAATATAATCATCAATATTTTTGTTATTCAATGATAGATTATAATATATAGATTGTTTTAATATTAAAACTCTGAAAATATATAAATTATTTATTCTTTTAAGATTAAAATATTTATTTTGAAAAAAGATTCTTTTTTAATTAATCAAAAATAAATGTAAATTGGAAAATCTTTATTAGTGTTATCAAATAAAATATAAACTAGAATCCTCATATAATTTATAATTAATTAATAAAAAAATAATTAAAGAAAAAATATAATCTTATTTGAAACTATTTTAAAATTTAATAATTTTAAGTATGTATTTTAATTAATATATAAATAATTATATCATATTACTCGAATTTTGAGTAGGAGAAGAAGATCTTTTATCACTTGAAATACTCATATTTTTTAAAATTTGATTTTCAGCAGTTAACTTTTGAATAATTTCATTTTTTCCTTCAATTATTCTTTTCATTTCATTATATTTTAAAATTCTTTCATTAGGAATTGAAAGAGAACCAGGTTTAAAAACTCTATTTTTCATATTTCTTAAATCATTTTTTTTAGCTCCTGAAGGAATTTCAGTACTAATCATTGGTAATATAGTATTAATATTAGATGAAATTCCCATAAAATTAGGAAGACTATTTTGAATATTTTTTGAAGATTCAATTGTTTGATTATTATTTGAATTATTTTCAGTTTCATTTCCATATCTATTATTTATATTTGTAGTTTTTTGTATTTTTTTTAATTGATTTGATAAAGACATATTTTGAGATTTTAAATAATTTATTTGACGAACCATATCTGTATTTATTTTTCTTATTTTTGTCATTTCTTCAATTAATATAGAATTTTCATTCATTTTTCTTTGAAATTCTTGAATTTGATTTTGATTTTTTTTGATATGACCTTGATTAACATGATATAATTCATTTTGAAGAAAATCAATTTTTTTTTCTAATTCTATTTTTAAATTATTATTTAATTTATTTGAATCAAAATTTTTAATATCATTTGAAACATAAATATGATACATTTGTCTTACTCCATCAACAATTTCTTTTTTATCATTTTTTTGACAAAGAAGAAATATTCTTTTTAATAAAGTATTATATTCTTTTTCAAAATGATTAGTTTTACTTTTTTGTTCTTCATTTTCTCTTCTTAATTCTGCAAGAGTAATATTTTGTTTACTCATTTCTCTTTCTCTTTCAATCATTAAATTTACTAATTCTTCTAATTGTTTTTCCATTGATTTAGAATTATTTTTTAATTCATCAGTTACTACAATTTCATTATGAAATCTTGCTGATAATTCAATATTTTTTTTATATAATTCATTTTTTAATTGATTAGAAAAATTTTCTAATCTTGTTTTTTCCTGTAAATGACCTTCAACTTCAGTTAATTTTTTAGTTAAATTTTCTTTTTCAAAATCTTTTAATTCAATTTGTTTTCTTAAATTATCTATTGTTTCTTTTAATTTTTTATTTTCTTCAATATATGATTTTAAACTAGCTTCATTACTAGCTAAATTTTTTTCTAATTTTTCTACATTATCATTTAATTTTTTTAATTTAGCTCCTTTATCTTCAATTTCTTTTTTATTATCATTTATTATTTTTTCATATTTATCTACTCTAGATTGAAGTTCTAATTGATGTTCAGTTTGAATTAAACCAATTTTTTTATTTTCAAATTGTTTTTGTTCCTCTAATTGTTGAGTTAATAAAACATTATTATTTATCATTCCTTGAATTTTTTTTTGTAATTCATATTCTAAAACTCTAAATTTATCTAATTGATCATAATTATTATCTTCTAAAGCTTTATCAAAATCTTTTTTTATATTTGCATTTATTCCTTTTAAATCTCTTATTTCTTGATTTAAATCTGATAATTTTTCATTTATTTCTCCTTCTCTTTCATTAAATTTTTTTCTATTTTCTTGATTCATTTCTTCTATTTTTTTTTCATAATCTTCAATTAAAGCATCATTAGATAATTTCATTTCATCAATTTTATTTTTTAATTCCATAACTTCATTTTCTCTTTTATGATTTAAATCATTAACTTTTTCTTTCATCATATTTTCAAAATTTTTATTATTTTCATCTAAATTTCTTTGTAATTTATGAATATGATCAGTTTTTCCTTTTAATTTATCTTGAACAGCTAATATTTCATATAAATTTAATAATACATTATCACCTAAACCTTCATCTAAAATAGTATTTAATTGATTCATAGTTAATTCTCTATTATCTTCAAAAGCAACAGTTTCACCATCAGGTAATTCATAAATAGCATAAATAAATAAATTTCCATCATCACCTGCAGAAAAAAGTAAATTAGTATCTCTTGAATAATATATAAAATTTATTTTACTTCTATGAGCATGAGTTTTATCAAATTTTTTAATATTATTATTATGATCTAATTTAGTTACATCTCTATTATATAAACATAATTTACCATCTTCACATCCAACAGCAGTTGAATTTATTTTATATCTTTTTGTATTTATTGGACAAACTGATGATGCTTTAATATCTATATTTCCTTCAGTAAAAATACATTGAGAAATTTCTTGTGCCATATTAGCATCTAAATTTACATTTGTAATTACAAAATTATCTTGACTATAACCTACTGAAATTATATTATCTAATAAATCTGTTTTTTTCATATTATAATTTTTCTCAAATACACTTTGTGAATATAAAGAATAATGAGTTGATATTTTTAAGTAATTAAAATCAAATAAATTATATTGAATAATTAAACCATCAGTTCCAGAAGTATATAAATAATTATCAGAAGGATGAAAATACATAGAAACAATAGTTCCAGTATGTGGAGTATGAATTATTTTAACAGTTTCTCTTGAAAAAGATCTTATAATATATATTTTTTTTTCATTTAAAGCAGCAAGTAAATGACCTCCATAAGAAAATTTTAACATAGTACAATTAGTTTTACTTGGTTCATTTGTAATTTGATCATTATTATAAAATCTTAATTCTTTATAACATAAATGGAAAAATCTAATCATTTCAACATCACTAATTGCAATATAATAACCATTAGGATGAATAGCAACAGATAAAATTTCTAATTCTTCTTCATCATTATTTTCTTTTTCTTCTAATATAATTTTACAATATTCACAATGTCCAGTTAAATAATTCCATATTCTAACAGTTTTATCATATTTTGAAGTTGTTATTATTATTGGTCTTTGTAAAGAAACATCCATTGTTGTTATTGGTCCACTATGAAATCCATCACAAATAATTTCAAAATGTAAATCAAATTTATCATTTCTTAAATTTTCAAATATATTTTTCATATTTACATATGCTATTTCATTTGTATTAAAGCTTATTGCAAGAGTATCTTCTGTAAAAGAAGAAAATGCTAATCCTGTTACTCCTCCTTCTTTTTCTCTTAAAGTATATCTTACTGGAACATAATCATTATTTTGATTTTTTTCTATAAATAATAAATTACCTTTATTTGTTCCTACAACTAATCCAAAATTAAATTTTTGTAATTTTTGAGATTTTAAAGGCTCTTCTTCAGGTTCATTTGGAATAAATCTTTTTCTTTTTGGTTTTTTAGGTATTTCATCTTCTCTAAAAATATTTGTTAGTGTTTGTTTAATAATAAATCTAGATATAATTTGACTATCATGTGATTTATTTACTATACTTTTTTCATATACTGCATTAAATACTATTAAATCATTATCTTCTGTTATTGTAATTAAATTTGGTCCTTTAACTGTATTTTCCCATACATGATCAACATAATTTTTAGATAAATTTACTGTGGCTTTATATTCTTTACATGAATTTTCAAAAGTAAACCAAAAAGATAAATGATTTTTACCTGAAGTACATAATATTTTATTATTATAAAAAGATATTTTATTTGCTTCTACTGGAAGTTCAAATGTAAATTTAGGAGTATAATTATTATCTTTTTCTCTTTTATATGATTGAACATCATATATTACTCCCATTCTTATTCCTTCTGAAGTTTCTCCTATACATGCTATTAAATTTCCATCTTCACTAAAACCAGAATATACAAATCTTTTAAAATTTGTTGTTATTATTTTTCTTCTTGGTTTATATATTACATATGATGCAAATGTTACTTTTGATAAATTGTATATATCACATTCACATTTATTTTCTTTTTCTGTTGATACTAATAATAAAAAATTATCTGTTGATACATTTATACATGTTGCTTGAATTATATCATCATCTAAATATATAAAAATTTCATTATTTCTTGATAATTCATTTTCAGTTGTAAATATATTTCTTAAAATTAAATGTCTTCCAATTGGATATACTAATGCTCTGTTTACAAATAATAAATTTTCTCCCATTTTCATATCTAAATCTGCTCCGAATCCTTTTAATATATCTATTCTTAATTCAGGATTATAAAATTGTTGTTCTTCTGTTTTTTTTTCTTCTCCGTTTTCTTCTTTTTTTTCGTTTATTTCAGTTGACATTTTAATTTTTTATTTTATTTAATTTTTTTTAATAAGTTTCAGTTAAACATTTAATATTTATATAATAATAACAATAAATATTAAATTTTAAATTTAAAATAATATTGTTAAATATAATTAATATTCATATATTACTTATTCTTCAAATTGTTGTAAAAATATTTAATCTAATTTTCCTTTTTCCTTATCATATTAAATAAAATAATTGAATTAATTTTTCAAATTGAAAAATATAAAAATAAAAATCCTTTTAGAATATTATATCAAATGAAATATTCTTTAATTTATTTAAAAACATAATAAAATAATAATAATCATTTAAAAAATAAAAAATTTCTTTGGTAAATTATCAAATTTTATAACTTTCCAAATTATTTATCCAATTCTCTTTATAATGCTATTTATTGTTTAAAAGAATTT